>ML854888.1:11297-39834 GCA_009831015.1 Picea engelmannii | reverse complement strand
CGTTATTATTTGATGAATCTAAATTGTTTAAGTTGCTGGTATGAAGATCGATATTATGTTGAATAGATATTGTATTATGCTGTTAAGAAATAATTGCTCGTGAAGATAACAATGTTAGATATATGTTTATGGGCATTACATTTATTCATTCATGAAAACAAATTACATAGTGTTTCTTCTACTCTACTCTACTCTGTTGATCCCTCTGGTCTCTTACAATACTCATGATCTTACCATCTACTTTTACAATGCAACAATGAAAACCATCTAAATACTGGCTCTACGAGCTCTCTCGTCCTGTCTGCAACCTATCCTATCAAACTCTTAGTGGTTACCTACTCTATCTTATTACAATAACTAATGGTTATTGCCAGATAAGAGTCAATCACTCAATATCTGCAACCCCTTACAGTCCTTCCTGAATTTACAAACAAGTTACATTTTAAAAATGTTGTTTACAAAATATCTCAACAACCCGATTTAATTATGAGTTAATTTCTTATTTGAAACTTTGTCATTGTTGAGATGTCGTTCCTTTTCCTCCACGCTTGCAGTTTGACTTTGAAGGCAATGCTCCTGCATCATTATTGAACCCCAAAATGTGTATATTTTCTTCTTTTTTGTTATCCTCTAAACCAGAGATAGTTCACATGTTCCTCTTCTTCAGAGTTGGTCCTCCTCTCAAACCATTCATGCATGTCCTCTTATGTCCTCTCCTTCTTCCCACGATTTTCCTACTTTTCTTACCTTCCCCAACAATATTTTGTGGGTCAAATTAAAAACTTCTAGATGGGTACTCTACCCATCCTCTTATTGATTCTTGAGGAAGACTCCACAACTACCATATTGACTGGAAAATAAATTCTTTAGGACAGAGGACATTTATGGGTCTGAGCATTTTTAAATCCAGCAGAGTACTGGCCTGGAAGGGTTGTCTCAACCAGTAATGGTTCCCCTCACCATTCCCTCTCATGGCATCACAACCTGTATAGGTATCACCTTCAACAATTTGTCAACATTTTTCCATATACATAAATATATTTTAAAAATGTAAATATATTTACATCACATCCTTATCAAAGTTTCATTGTCTTTCACAATTCACACATAATCAATATACTCTTAGTTTTGACAATAATCACAAATATATTTACAGACCAGGGGAAACAATGGTATTACAATTGCCTCCCCCTTAAAGGAACACTGTCATCGGTGTTCTACTTGTCGTTGTTATTTCTAGGCACATCAGTAAACAAAAATGTGTATGCATGTTTCATGGAATCCTCCAATTCCAAAGTAGCTTCATCTGGACCAAAATGTTTCCATTGTTCCTTTACCTGTGCAATGGTTCTTTTCTTGAGTGGGATCTCTTTCTTGTCCAGTACATATTATGGTTCTGGAAGGAATCCTCCCTCTGGTTCCACCTGGACCAAAGACCAGTCAATTATATGAGTAAAATCATGTACATCTTTCTTTAGTAACGAAACATGGAAAACATTATGTGCTTTCACTATGGAAGCTAAATCTAATCTATATGCTATAGGTCCCACTCTATCCAAAATTTCAAAAGGTCCACAAAATTGAGGTGTCATCTTGGCACAAGTTCCCATTCTGAAGGAACTTCTTCTGAGCCTAATTCATAGATATGCATGATCCCCCACTTTGAACTCCCTAGGAGTCGTATTTCTGTCTGTGTAGATTTTGTGTCTATCCTAGGCCACTTTCAAATTTGGTTTTATCTGAATTACTTGTTGTTTCATTTCCCTTAGCATGTATGGCCGGAGTGTAATTTTTTCCACTGGGTTGTCCCAACTAATTGGAATGTTTCATTGCCTTCCATAAAGAGCCTCAAAAGGACTCATTTTCAATGACTTATGATAGCCATTGTTGTAGGAAAACTCTACCAAGGGTAGATATTCTTCTCATTTATTGGGTTGATGCATCACATGCATCCTTAACATGTCCTCCAATACTTGGTTTACCCTCTCTGTCTATCCATCAATTTGAGGGTGGTAGGATATACTAAATAATAGTTTAGTTCCAAAGAAAACAAATAGTCAATATTTCCAAAATTTTGAAGTAAATTTAGCGTCTCTATCTATTATAATTTCCTTAGCTATACCATGCAGCCTAAATATTTCCTTCATGAAAATATTGGTAATATATATTTCCTTGCAATTCGATTTTATAGGGATAAAGTGAGCAACCTTACTCAACTTATCCATAAATACCATAATGGAATCATTTTGTTTGGTCAATTTAGGCAATCTTATGATAAAATCCATGGATATGGTCTCCCATTTCCATTTTGGAATTGGTAAGGGATACAATAGACCTGTTGGGTGCTTGTGTTCCATCTTAACCTGCTGACATTCCAATCCTTTAGCTAAGTAGTCATCTATGTCCTTTTTCATTCCAGTCCAATAAAACAATTTCTTAGTGGTTGTAATCATTTTTGGATACCAGGATGGCCAGTATATGGTATTTTATGTAGTTAATCCATGATGAACCTCTTCAAGTCATCACAATTTGGGATATACAACCTGATTTTGTAAGTTATCAAGACATCATTCGACAATTGATAACCTTCATACTTCAACCCTATGGTTTCATGTTCTAGGTATGCCTTTACAATTCTAAAAACTCATCTATTTCTTGTGCACTTTTAATACTTTCATTGATGTTGGATTCATAGGTGCGCATAGCTTCCACATGAATCACTTGCATGCTTCTATTAAGGGCATCAACCACAATGTTTTATTTTCCTTTAATGTGTTTTATTTCAAAATCAAATTCACTAAGGAGATCCATCCACCTAGCTTGCCTAGCATTGAGTTTGGGTTGGTCAAACAAATATCTCATCCCACTATGATCTGTCATAAGTACAAATTTTCTTCCTAGGAGGTAATACCTACACATTTTCAAGGCATGCACTATAGCAACCAATTCCAAGTCATGGGTCACATAATTTGTTCCATGCTCACTCAATTTTATGGATTTATAACAAATCACATGACCTTCTTGCATGAGGACTCCTCTGAGTCCTTCCTTGCAAGCATTTTTGCACACAAGGAAGTCCTTGTTTGGGTCTACAATTTTCAGCACATGCGCATTGGTTAAAAGGTGTTTCAGCTGCTAAAAATGTTCCTGACACTCTATTGTCCAAACAAATTTAACTCCCTTTTTTTGAAGGGAGGTGATTGGATAACCAATCTTAGAAAACCCCTTTATGAACCTCCTATAGTACCCTGATAAGCCCATAAAGTATCTGACATCAGCTACATATTTTGGTGTAGGCCAATCCATGATGGCTTTGATCTTGTCAGGATCAATGACCTCCCCTTCTTCAGAGATGACATGGCCTAAGTAATGGACTTGTTTTTGGAAAAAGTCACACTTACTAAACTTTTCATAGAGCTTGTTCACTTGAAGCACGTGAAGCACTAACTTGAGGTGCTCTTCATTCTCTTCCTTTCTCTTAGAATATATTAGGATATCGCCAATGAAAACCAACACAAATATGTCCAAGAACTTGTTGAACACATTATTCATCAAGCACATGAAGGTGGTTGGTGCATTTGTAAGCCCAAATGACACCAACATAAATTCATAGTGGCCATACCTTGTCCTAAAGGTTTTTTTTGTGGATGTATTCATCCTTAATCCAGACCTGGTGGTATCCAGACCTTAAGTCAACCTTGGAGAAAATTACAACACCCCTTAAGTGATCAAATAAGTCATCAATTCTTGGTAAGGGATACTTATTATTAATTGTCATTTTGTTGTGTTGTCTACAATCTATGCACAATTTGAGTGTGTTATCCTTCTTCTTTACAAATAAAGTTGGGGCTTCCTAAGGGGACACACTAGGCTGAATGTAACCTTTGTCCAACATATCTTTAATCTATAATTTGATCTCAACTAGCTCTGGGGTACTCATCCTATAGGGTGCTCTAGACATTAGCACTGATCCAGGCATAAGTTCTATTGAGAAATCAATGTCTCTTTTTGGATGCAAACCTAGTATCTCTTTAGGAAACACATCTTTATGTTCCCTTAATAAAGGATGATCCTCTAGGATTGGTTTATTGTCCTCAACATAGTTCATTACATGTATTCCATACAAGGGACATCATTTTATGCAATACTTCTTCACTTGAAGGGCTGAAATTTGTCTTACTGAGACAGGATTTTGGATTCCTTGTAGGATCCTTTTCTTCCCTTTCTCATCTTTGCATTCCAAGGTTTTTTAATAAAAGTCCAAATTGGATTTATGGGAAGCCAACCAATCCATTCCAATCAACATGTCATAAGATCCTAAAGGGAGTATGTTCGTGGTTTCTTGGGTTGGAAGCCCATTCATAATGAAGTGGCATGCTAGTATGACCTTTGTTACTTTTCTTTTTGTTCCAGTGGCTAGTTGTACCATCCATGATTAACATGTTTTACTTGCCACAATTGACATTTCTCAATAGTTTGAGGGGAAACATAACTCAAATTAGAACCACATTCGATTAAAATGGAAGAAAGATGGTTGGTAATCGTACCTTCCATCTCCACCACTGAAGCTTGGTGGTCAACTTGTCTATTATCCAGGGTTGCATAAATTTGTGGCATTCTCCTAGCCACATCATTGACTATGGTATCTTCCTGGATGTTGTAGACCCTCCTATTGTCTTGGTTCCTATGTGGGCAATCCCTCAAAAAATGTTCTTCTCCACATCCCCAACATTTCAATGGTTCTTTCTTTGTATTATCAGTCTTTCCTGGAGCTAATCCATAGGGCTTCTTTCCATTCCGAGATGGAAAACTTTGTTGATACACACTCTTGGTGGGAAGGCTCATCATAGGGATTTTCCATTATTCTTAAACTTTGAGGATTTAAACCCTTTCTTCTTGAACCCCAATTTACATTTATTCTTCCAATCTTTATGAGGTTCTTCCTTGTGCTTGATTTTCTCATAGAATTTTCTTTCCTTTTGAATAGTGTCTTATAAAGTATTAGGTTCATCAAACTCAATTCTAACTCGAAAGGATTTAGGTAGCCCACTAATGAATCACTACATTTTCACTTTTTCATATTTATATAGGGCACATGCCTCATTAAATCTAGGAATTTGTTGATGCATTCATCTATAGCGAGTTTTACCAGCTTGAGTTCATAGAAATCTTTAGTCTTTTCATCATAGTATGTTTCAAACATGTACTTCTTAAATTGTTTCTCAAATTGTCTCCATGAAATATCTTTCTCATGGATTCCCTTCACTTTTATAAGGTCCTCCCACCAGATAAAGGCCTTTCTATTCAAGTTGAAAATGGTTATTCGAGCCTTCAATTTTTCAGAGTAGTCATGGACTCTAAAGTACTTATTTAAGCCAAGAAGCCAAACTTATGCTTCTTCCCCCTTTTTAATATCTCCATCAAAAGTAGGTGTCTTGGATTTCTTAAATTCTTCAAGGTCATGGCTCTTGGAGTGTTTCCTCCTCTTTCTTCTCCTCTGAGAATGTGAACTAGCCCCACTCCTGGACAATTCCTTAGATATGTCATCTCCCTCACTAGAGTATTCTCCAAATTAATCCTTGTTGTTAGCATGCCTCTTGGATCCACGTTGGATCTTCTTTGAGGTGCTTCTCCTTGTGTTGCCAATGTTAGGATTATGTTTTTGTATTTAAAGTGGAATTTGAATCTTCTTGGTCTATTTTCTATCCACATTACTAGTTGTCGGTGCATGCTACACCTACCTCTATATATCTAAAAAACTTTGTAGCAAAACTACATTTTTTTTGTTTTCTTTTCTCATTATTTTATAAGCCTTTCATTGTCTGCATTAAAGATTTGTATTTATGCCATGAGGCTTCTTGCAATTTTAGATAAATTTGGAGGGGTTTCCACCACTCTCCTTTCATTATAATCTCCCTCTCTAATATAGGATCCTTCTCTCATCTCATGATGTGTCACCATTATTTATGCTATAGTTTCTTTGATGTTCATTGATCAGTTAAGTGTTGATAATCAACATTTTCTATTAGTTAACTATCCACTATTTTATAAATAGCACAAATAATTCTTTGTTTCCTAAAATCATATTCAATATTAATCCTACAATAATGTCATACAGACCAAATTTAAGCATTTAGTAGTAATGATTTTGTACACTTTTATGAATAGGGTAGGTTAGGGTGCCCTCCCCCTTAAAATTTATTTTCCAAGAAGGTTTATTAGACTCTTTCTTGATCCCAAGTAGGCCAAGTGTTTTTTCCTACTCTAATGCCACTTTTTAAGACCCTCAACACCCTAAGTACCCTTTTAAGGGATGGGGTGTCAAAATTTTGATTTTCCTCAACCATCCCCAAGCCTCTTCTCGAAGGAACCATCATCTTCTGCTCATCAAGAGATTTCCAATGACTTCCACCATGCTCAAAACTATGCTTTGGATCAAAATTCATGGCCTTCTAAATTTGTTATGCCTTTATTGGTTAAAATCCACCTCACTACCATGTGGTTCCCTGTCACTTGTACCATCTGATTCGACATTGACGTGGCGCCTGCCACCTGACCCATCGGGACCTCCGAATCAACTGCTCAGATTCATTCGGTGCATTCCTTTGCTATCAGAATTTTCCCCATTGAAGTCGCATTCCACTTTGACTAGCACACTCTAATCAACACACACTCTGACAAATCTGACAATC
Organism: Picea engelmannii; assembly: GCA_009831015.1. Taxonomy (NCBI): domain Eukaryota; kingdom Viridiplantae; phylum Streptophyta; class Pinopsida; order Pinales; family Pinaceae; genus Picea; species Picea engelmannii. Next base: position 33,142 of record ML854888.1, on the reverse strand, counting down.
CTTGAAGTTGGGAAATCAATGGTCTTGATTTCTTCGAAGTCTATAACTCACATGGTGGTTAAATCCCTTCTCCTCGTTCTCACATTAAGAGAACATGTGGGACCCATGATGATCCAAGACTGAGATTGAATCTTGCTTATTCATTGATCTATGGCCCAGATCACCTCTCATATTCCCTCCATCAGAGTCCCCTTGAAACCCCACACTCAGACACCACGATGGAAGTACCCTTCGATCGAAGGTGGATATATTTCCACCCTTAGGTCCAACGATCGACAATTAATGGTGACCATCCAATATTCTAACCCCAACAGGGACCCATCTTCATCCTCTTGACAAACCAGGTGTTGATACCTATCTTCTTCTAGGACACATTGGCTTCCATGCTACCGAGACACGTGGAGCTCATATCATGTCATGGGCCACCCCCTAAAGGTGCCAAATGACCATGACCCATGGCATAACCATCACTCGACACGTGGACCCCCACGTGGAATTGACATGTTGTACACTTAATCACAAAGACTTCATCTCATCCATCCAGGTGCTAACACATGTCCTCCCTGTGACATGCTAGCCGCCATGTTAGAACCTTTGTCACCCTATTGTCACTCCCCTTGCCAATACTCACTAAGGGAACTGGTAGGACCCATGAAAAATTGACGGCAAAGACCATGCCACATCCACCCTTCAATCAATGGTCCATATCGTTCCTCGGGGTACTTCCCATCGGAGTGCATTTCCTCCGGGACCATAAATCACTCCAACTAGCACCCGTCCAATGAACGATTGAGATCTCTCAACCTGTAGATCTGACAATTAATATTTAAGCCACTTGTCCCAAGGTACAAACTGAAAAGAACTCACCCTCGGTCCCTTCTACAAATTACAGGCTGACACATGTCAACCTCTAGGACACGTTGGTGTTCCTCGCCAGCATGACTTTGCTCTCCCTCTTAGATTCACCTAAGAAGGACCCCATGTAACATCTGAGTTGGCACCCAAGACACGTGGTCCTACCCAACTCCACCACATGGCTTGACATGTGGCACTCAAAATGCGTCACATTTCGCTTCCTCAAAATTCCAAATCACCTTGACACATGGACCACCCACTTGGACTGTCGTGGCATACATGTTATCGCTGAGAACTTGGCGCATTCATCCAGTTGTTGACACCTATCCACTATGCATTGGTTGGGTGACATTATCCTCCTTCGCTTCTTTTTCTCGAGACATATCTTCCTAAATCCAATGGATGAGGTAAATCCTTCGATGGATCTAGGATTATCAACAAATCAGAGTGTTCCTTGCCAGAGTCTCTCATCAATATCGCACACCAACACTTCGACGACCATGCACTCCAACCATATTGTGACTAACATCTACGGTCCAGGATCCACTGAGATATTTCTCTGATGGATCCAACAACTCCTATTAACTCAGAGTCTCTCCCATCGAATTCGTTCACAACCTTCTCCCAGACACTGTAATGGCTACACCCTTCAATGAAGGGATAGGATCTCATCACTACATCGATTCGATGGTTGCAATTGCTTCGAATTAAAACATGGGTTTTCTCTGAGATATAATTCTAATTCAAGACTTAACCAATTTACGGATTTTCTTAGTTCTTTCTAAATGTTATCGACCTTAAAGGACTCTGAACCTTACTTTGAAAACTAAGTAAGGTATTATTTTTCTATCCCGATCAAGATTTTGCATGGTCTTCAAGATTTCCATTCAAATAGGGAGGATTTCCTAGAACTTAATGTTCTCCAAAATGCATAGAAACCTTCGCAGGTTCCAAGGCCTTTTTGCCTCCTTCCTTCCAATAGGCAATTAGTCCTGCTAATTATTCACCCAAATGGGAATTTCATTCCACACAATCATTCATAATAAGTTGAGGTTAATGACACAAGGTCTATCGTCCTTCTTTTTCCTTCAACATTCCATTAATACATTATTCCATTCCTCTTGGAAATTATTTCTTATTTCTTAACTCACATGCATGTTTTCTTCTCACAGGAATCACACCGCCATGAATACACTACTACATGCGTAGAAGGCACACACATACAATTATATTCATAACTACATCAACAAGAACCAACCGTTTATACAGTTCCTTAATTATGCAAATACTGAGTCTAGGGTAAAATCATGAAGATGGGTGACTATTTTGTTTGTTTTATGAGAAAAAAAAACTATATTTTCACAAGTTATTCAACTTCAAGTATACAAAAGTATTTTTTTATTTAGAATTTCACTTTACAATAAAAACAAAACTTGTGAATAATTTTGTTAGCTTTCCACTGACTATTTTTCAAAAAACATTTATTGAGATTTGATATGTCAATTTGGAAATTGTTTAACAATATGCTCCTTAAACATGAAAGGAATGATAATGAGTTATTTTTTACCCCAACAATGTATCTATTATTAAACTTCTTTTTTTGACAAATGAAATATACTACAAGAATCTACAAGAATCTATTTTATTATGACTATAATTTTGAATCTAACAGATGAATATTATAATTTCTAGAATTTTTTGAAGTTGACCAAGATGAAAACATTGCATATTTTACACACGTGTTTTCCCCAACCTTGTATCTATCTTAATTTTTACTTAAAAGTAAAATCTAAAAATACCCTTTTGAAAAGAACAGTTTAAGGATTCTTAATATAATTTTTTCTGAATTTTCCACTGTGTATTTTTAGAGATACAGATATTTCATTTCATTGAATCATAATGTCATGTGAAAATATTATGCAGTGAGTTTTTAAAAACATTAAATAAAATTAGATAAAAATAATGAAAATGAAAACAAATTATATCCATTGAAAGTAGATTCAAGTTTCCAAATGTTGGTATCAATTTCGAAACTAAATTCTGAGTATTTACAAGAGTCTGCAACCTCTGAAGTTCAAGTAAGCTAGAGGGAATTCTCAGGTTCCTAAAAACATTCTCATTCATTGGTTTTCGGCCGAAAGAATCTTTCGGAAAATAAAAATAAAAAAATCGGCCGAAATATGTAATTCTAATGGAATCCGTAAAAAATAAACGGTTTCCTAGATTTTCGGTCGAAACAATTATTTTTTGGTCGAAAGGTGAGTGAGAGAATTTCGTCGGTTGGAAACAATGAAGAGACACGTTGTTTCGTTTCACTTGGCACCAAATATTATAAATACACTTTCGGTCGAACCAATTTAACACAATTCACTCGCTTATTTCATGGTTGTGTAGGTGCTAAACAAAGTTTTGAATCATCTTTTTTGGTTTTTTGAACAAGGTAGTTGATGTTTTGAATGCAAAAAAAAATTGTTTTTTTGAAGTTCAAGTTTTTATTGGAATAACAATTTATATATTGAAGGATAAATGTTGAACATTTTTTCAAGGTGAAGGCTTTGTTGAACATTTTTTCAAAGTGAAGGCTTTGTTGAACATTTTTTCAAGGTGAAGGATTTGTTGAACATTTTTCAAAGTGAAGGCTTTCTTTAACATTTTTCAAAGGTGACGGTTTTGTTGAACATTTTTTCAAAGTGAAGGCTTTGTTGAACATTTTTTCAAGGCGAAGCCTTTGTTGAACTTGTTTTCAAGGTGAAGCCTTTGTTGAACATAAAATTATTGATATTAATTTTTAATAATTTTTTAGACAATGAAGTTTTTCTGAGACTATTATGAAATGTTGATTTTTTAAAAAACTTTTATAGATAACTATACTCATGGGAAACAAAAGTTTGCGCAAGAGAAAATTTGATCGCACTCGAGAGGAAACTCACCATAACGAACAAAAGAAAGAGCATTATTGGAGAAATAAACGAGAACGTGCAAATATTGAAGAAAGAAATGATAATGATGTAAATAGAGATTTTCAACAAGAAGAAGTCCAACCAGGTATGCATGCACATATTGTCTATATTAAAAGTATAGAATTCAAATTTAAATTATTGTTTAATATAATTGACTGTAATTCCGATTTGATGCTTTTCAAAAAACATAAATAGATTTGTATCATAACGTCGATGAAGTCGTTGAAACCGAAATTGAAGCATAAGTTGAATCACCAATAGGTATGTACATAAATTTAGATAATACAAGATGCACACTTGTATATAGTTTAGTGAATTTATGTTCGGGTTTTGTTTTTTAATATAAACTTTAAATTGAAATATGTAGGAGAATCTATCAACATTGATGATGAAATATTAGAAAATGTTGATACTGACAAATTTGGGAAGAAAGAAGCTAAGCATTATATAAGATATCAAACTAAGAATATGTATAATATTTTTTTCAAAGATGAATCAGTAACAATATAAGCTCAACTTTTACTCTGTTTAATAAAGTCAAGAAAGTTAAAAGAAGCTACATCATTATTGGGTATTCAAAAGTAAACAAAAGATACAAAGGTGAAACAGAATGTCTTTGACAATATAACTAGTGTATTAAAAGATTTTGGAAAATCTCGAAAAAAAGATGTCAGTGTTGCACGTAGAGTGATACAAACAAGAGTTGTTTCATCTAGCAATATAAAAGATCATTTGACACAACACATGGCAAAAGCGATGGGAACCTCAAGAAAAACATTGTACAAACATAGAAAAATTTGATTGCAAATAGATGCAAATGATAAACTTTCTTGTTCGATAATGATTTTTAGACAACCCTACAAAGATGGACTTGCAAAAAATGTTAAAGAATCAGCTCGTAATTTTTGGTTGAAAGAATCTCATGTTTCACCACATACAAGGGATGTGTTGCGATGAATAATAGCATGAAAACAATATGAATAACTTGCAAAACATATATTTCCAATGACACAAATAGAATTGTTCAATAAGTTCAAAGAAGAGCACAAAGAAGTTAAAATTTTCATCAATACATTTGTGCAACAAAAACCATGGTTTGTTATACCCATCATTGTTCGTGACACTTGTTGTTGTCATTGTCATGTGAAATTTGAGTTATATTATGACACTTTTCTTGATTTTAGTAAAACTTTATGGCCAAGTTCACCTCCTCCTTCCATATTTCGTACTTTTATATTTGACATTCTATGTGAAAGAGAAGGTGATGAATCATTTTACCAAAAGAAATGTGTTGGTGGAAAGAAATGTGATCGTTGTGGAAATCTAAGTTTGTTTCACTCGAAGTATTGTATTGATATGAATGAACAATCATTTTCTAATATAACAGTCAATTGGAAGAGATATGAATATATCAACAACACGGCTCCACATTCTTCAAATGTTATTTCCAAAAGGATTGATTTGAAAGTAGATCAAATCTGTGTGATAGAGTTTTTGAAGACGTTTGAGGAAGAAATTTATAAATACACCAAGCATTCACATAGAGATCGATGGAAAGACCTACCAGTCAAACAATCCCATGAAGTGTTTCCACCAGGGAAAATTTTATGTCGTTGATTTTGCAAAGAATTACACATTCGTTGCACAAAAAGAAATACAGAGTGAATATTATCATTATGATCAAGAAACTATATTTTTCCATGTTCTATATAGACACGCTCAACAGAGTCTTGATAACATGGAAATCACCAATGACAATCGACATGTTATTAAAGAATATCTTTTTTATATAAGTGATGATCGAGCACACAACACACATTATGTACAACATTGTTTTGATAAATTTTATGATTCATTGAAAGAATGTGGGATCAAATTCGATCGACATTGGATATGGTCAGATGGGTGTGTGGGTCAGTCCAAATCTTCACGATCATTCTATTGGTTGTGTCATCTTTATAAGAAATCAAACATTACATATTGTTGGAATTTTTTTGAGACTGGTCATGGAAAAGGAGAGCACAACAGTGCAGGGGCATGTGTAAAACGAGCACTTCAAAGGTATCAGATGAACCCTCATGCCGATCGATTTGAATCTGTTGATCAAGTTGTTGAATGTTGCAAAATGGCGCTAAGCCATGAAAATAATTCGCCAAGGGATGTGCGCAGGTGTGTCTATATATACATGTTACACATGTACACAAGATATTTTTATTCACTTGATCAAATCTATATGTTCTTCAATCATTTTCTTGAAAGATTTAATTTAACAAGTTCTTGTCTTGTGTAGGTTTTTTTGGTATGTTGGAATCCAAGATTTAAATAGATCAATCCCACATGAAGCTGGTACAATACATGGGACACGAAAAAATGCATTCAATTAAAACAAAACGTTATTAAAATGTGTTTGCATTTGATAGAAGAAATGAGTCTTGTTTTTGTTCAGTTTGCATAGAGGACACAAAATCCATAGAGATTTGTGAAAACAAAAATGTGGAATATGTTAAAGCTTGGAGACATACCGAACTTAATATAAAAGGGAAAATTCCACTTGCAAGCTGAGAGGAGATGGAATCAAATGAAACTATAGTGTCAGTTGATGGCGATAGAGTTTCTGATCTTGTTAGATAAGGTAATTTTTATGTTACAATTGTTTGAAAATATATTTGTTAAATATTTAAACAACTTGTAGATGTACTTGTAAGTTGGATATATAAAATTTATATATATAGTAGACGAGTTTAATGGCATGTGCATGTGTGCTAATCTAACACAAACTACTTGTTGGAACATATCGAATTATTTGCAAGAGATGTCTTTGTCATGGTTGCACCTGTAGACAACACTGAAAATGTGAAATATTATTTGATGTGATGCATAGAACAAAAGATGAGGTTATTAGAAGATTTTGATGATAACGGTTTTATATATGAAAGAGGATTCATCGTATTGAAAGGATATTTTTTTCAAGAAACCCATAAAACCGATAGTCATGCTCACTTTCAAGACTATCAGTCAGATTTCATAAGTTGTCAATATAGTCATTTGGTATGTGCAATGTGCATAAAGTTAATAGAAGTTCAATCAAGAAAAAAAATAAAGTTACAAAATGGAAAATGTCAAAAGTCAATCATGAACGAATAATTGAAGATGGAATACCATTATGATTTATTTAAACAATTGATGTATACATTCCAGAATTTACGAAATGAAATGAACAATGGTTAAAATTTATGATAAGTTTGATGCAATTGACTCAATTTTGAACATGTCATTCTGCTTACTCACTCGTGAACTTGACTTAGTGGAAACCTCCAAACCTAACTTAGTGGGATCAATTCTCAAAATATTTGGCATGGTTTGAAGTTGGAGGTTACCCACGTGGAGACTTGGAAGCAATCTTGCTTAGTTCTAGCGTATCATCTATGTGCCTCCAAATTCTCTACCCTCTTCCATGAGTATCATCATAACCTAGATTAATATTAAACTTTGAATTGTGATGATAGATACATATCCATCAACTATAGTTTTTAATTATGAAGACCATTTGACATCCAAAGTCTCTTCCATGCATACTTTCCCTCTTTGGCCTCCTTGTTTCTCTCCTTCACCCTTGAATTCCCTCTCTCCAAGTAGTGTATCTATATCATTTCCTTCAAACTCTATCTCTTCATAGGCCTCTTGTTGGAAGCTGGCCAAAGCGCAAAGAAAGGATATTTTGGGAAGGAAGGCATGCACGAGGAAAGCGATGGTTGGAAGGAAGAGAAGCACGCATGCATGCATGGAAGACCTAACGATGTTTGGGTTAGGGTTTTTGTAATAACATTGTAATGGTTGAAGATCCAAAAATGTATATATAGATATGATTAGGGATGCTTTAAGGGGGATTCTATCAAGTGGATATAGAGAGACATTTTTAGGGAGTTATGGGAGAAACACTATTTTAATCGGATACCCTTTTGTAAGTTGTTGAGTTGTAGAGGAGTAAGGAGGGTAGATCTTGAGGGTTAGATTGTAGGCTGAGGAGCCTGGTGTGATATAGTCTGCCTCATAATAGATCTTGACCCGACTAAGAATGAGTTGTAAAGTGTGTGGCACTGTAGTTTTGGAACTATCGTAATAAAAGAGCTTAAGAGCTAGATCTTTGTGGACGTAGCACGGGAGGGGGTGAACCATGGTAAAATATGTGTTATGTGATTGAATGTTTGTGTCTCTTTTCATGTTTATGAATAGATATTAGAATGATGAATGAATGAATTGATTATATTACATGCATAATTGGAATGACATTATATCACTTTAATAATATAAATATAACTCTCAGCACACACTTCTCGGAAGGCGGGTCAAAAGAATATGAAATCGAACAACAAGAAGGTGAGAATGTGTCACTAGAAGGGGATGTTGAGACGTGGAATCCCAAAAAAGAAAATATCAAAAGCTGGTTGAAGACAAAGGAGTTGGAGTTTGCACAGAAAGATAACAGAAACCCTAGAGTAACACCGCGCAAATACCTTGAGAAGTATGTGTTTACTAATCTTCATGAAGTATTTTTCTGTGATTTTCCACACTTATTGCAGGAGTGGATATTGAGGTTGAAGTACAACCACGCAACAAAATAGATCCGATAGTTAGATTGGACCCCAGTTTAGATTGAGCAGTTACAACAGGGGAATAAAAAATCCACCTGAGCAGTAGATTTTTGGCTTGACAGTATTGTAGCAGGCTTTATAACAGAATTTGCAGTAGATACAGCGAAGTCATACAATGCAACGGAGAAATATTTTCTACATGGGCCTCAAGGAAGGTATATTAGATCGTTGTATACTTCTATTAATATATTGTTATATAACAAAGGTGTAATGACAATGGAATCAGGCATCTAAACTTCCCTGCGTGCATGGGGGAAGGGAGGAACCACTGACAGAAAGAGGAGAAATGGATAAAGAAAAGAAGGAGGAACCCTTGGACCCAATCATGATGGATGATAAACAGATAAAGTGGATCATGGTGACAGCTGGAAAGACACGCAGTGGAGTACCCTACCAATACAAGGTGAACACCAAGAAGAGAGTCATAGTCGTGAGGGAGGGATTGGAAAGTGATGAAGAACAAGTAAAGGATCTTTGGGTTGTGGAGAAGATTGAGGAAATCCTGTATGAAACATGTGAGAGGAAGACGAGAGGTCCAAGAGCTAGAACAATAGGCAACAATCCTATCCATATTAATGTCAGTGTGGAACCCATGAACCCATGTATGACTAACACACCAAAAATAACATCGTTTAGACAATCGAACTTCGAGAGAAGGAAGACAACAGGCAATACATCTACACAAGGAAAAACAACTAGAGGAGCCAGTTCAGGAAGCACTAGTCAAGTATGTACACCACGCAGCAGTTGTAGTTCAACATTCATGATGGTCAGACACGATCCCACCATCAAGTTACTAGAATTCAAAGGAGAAACATAGGAGGACCTGTAAAAACACATGTTTATATGTGAGAATATCTAGGAAGCAAAACAGATCACAGACAAGGACACTAAACTGGAACATCTAGATATTACATTAAGTTATCGTGCACTAGACTAGTATATGAGTTTAGCCACAAACAATCCACTAGGGACAACCAGAACAATTGCGAACATCAAGAAATTGTTGATAAATGAGTTTCAGAAGCCAAGTTCAGAGGATTCGTACATGAATGAGATCATAGAAATTAGACAGACACCAGGAGAATCTATATGGGATATTGACTAGATATTCAAGCGACTTAAAGGAAAGTTGAAATATATCATGACAAATATGCAGCATAGGCACATGTTCGTCAATTCACTACTATCACACTTGAAATATCCACTACATCAATAGAAGTTTCAGACACAGGCAACAACACAGTCCGACAAGAGTCATCACAACACAAGTGGGTGAAGAAGAATGTTGAACCAAGGAAACAGTTCGACACGTAGAACAAGAAGGAAACATTTAAGCAATCCAGACAATAATTTCTGAAGCAAGACACCATGTTGACCTCAACTACGCAACAGAATAAGGAAGTACCAGAGTATGATATGCCTCCATCGTTGGATCATACCAAAGAAATGCAGCCCCTGGGACAAGTAAGTACAATCAAAGTCTTTTTACAATCATGTGCAAAACTATTTAATGATCCATCCTCTGTCAAAATATTACAAAATATATTAGAAAGATGTAGCATAGAGACAGACGGAAAACTAGAACAGAAAATAGTCAATCACCTACATATAAGGAGAAGAACAAATAGGGAGTTCAGGATGAATTCCAACATTAGAGATTTCAACATTGGAGATAGCATACTGGATCTAGGATCCAAAGTCAATGTATTACCCAAGAAGACATGGCAATGTATGGGAGATTCCACATTAGGATATTCACCCGTTCAGCTGAAACTATCAAACCAACACAAAGTTCTACCAATTGGTAGACTGAAAGGAGTGACAATAGACTTGGATGGAGTGTGCACTAAAGAATACTTTGAAGTGATTGAAATAGTGGACGACACAACACCATATCCATCATTTCTCTTCTTGGATTGGGCGTTTGATAACCATGCCATAATCAATTTAAAAACACGAAAAATGACATTTGAGTCAGGGGAATACAGGGTCATTGAGCCATTAGACCCGTCAGAAGGGGAAATGTCCATAGAACCTACTTGCTTGGACTTGGAGGAAATTAGCCAATTGTACAGAACAATTGCAGGAGAGGAGGATTATGTAAACCCAACTTCAAATGGGATACTTAGTTGGTGGAGCATTACTTCATGTGCAACAGACTCATATACATGTTTAGAGAACTGGCAACAGAGGCTACACGAAGTTTCCACAAGAAGATGTGCAAGAATAGAACACGCAGTAAGATGGGTAGGTACAGAGATAAGGGAACCACCGATTTTCCATGGGGTAAATGATCTAGAAGAATTCTTGACACATTATGAAGATGAAGTGTTAGAAAATCAGAGACTCTTAGCACTCGATATAGCACTCAAGGCCACACCTGCAAGATGGTGGGGCGCACATAAGGAAACAATTAAGGATTGGTACCAATGTAAGCGGTTACTACGCATAAGTTTTGGTACATAACAGAAAAGAAACTAGCATCAGAAGTACAATGGACAAGGGGCACCAACAGAACACTTGGAGAAGTGTAGAGCATTGTGGAAAATGACACTCCCAGAGGAATGGCCTCATTATTTTGTACATACCTTAGAAGGCATACCAGCAAACGGGTATACAAACCAGGAACTGCACAGAGGAACTGCGAGCTGACCGGTACTACAACAGAATTTTACAGTCACTTTCCCATTCGAGCATGAGAACCCCAACATAGATGCAACACTTAAACAAATAAGAGGGGTGATATTCATTCAGGAACCAGAAGTCAAACTCATAACAGAGGAACAACAGCGAAACAGAAAGATAGTGAAAGAATTGTTGTCATGCTACCATGTGCAGGAAGAAGCACTAGATGAAGATGATCTGCGTGATATTCAGATTGAGGAAGATGAAAGAGAGAGAGAAGTGGAAGGTCCACCTCTATAATAAGACGTAATTGTTGCATCGATCAATGTGAAGAAAGTCAACATTGGGATAGTTGAGAATCCTAAAATGGCCATCATTGGAGACTACTGGGATGAGAAGACAGTAGAAAGCATAACAGAGTTACTGCATGAGTACAACGACTTGTTCCCCACAACGTTTACAGAAATGAAGGGAATAACAGGAGAGCTAGGTGAAATGAAAATACCACTCAGAGTTGAGGCAAGACTGATCAGACAATGACCATACAGACTAAATCCAATCTATAAACAAAAAGTCAAAGATTATATCGATAGGATGCTCGAAGTCGCCATCATATAACCTGTGGAAGAATCATAATGGATAAACCCAATGGTAGTTCAGGAGAAAAAACGTGGAATAAGAATATGCGTTGATTTGAGGAAGTTGAACGATGTGTGCCTACATGATCCATTTCCTACACCCTTCACAGATGAAGTGTTGGAGAACGTAGGAGGATAGGAAGTTTATTCATTCACCGACGGATTTTCAAGATACCATCAGATCAAGATAGCGCCAGAAGACAGATACAAGACCACTTTTTCTATGGAATGGGGATCCTACCAGTACACAGTCATGACGTTTGGACTGAAGAATGAACCAACAATATTTTCCAGAGTAGTCATAGCTACATTTAAGGAATTTATCCACCGGTTTCTAGAGGTATACTTGGACGATTGGAAAGTCTATAGTCTATTGAAAGACCATGTAGAGATCTTACGGTTAATGTTAGAAAGATGCAGGAAGTGCCAAATATCATTAAACATCAAGAAGTGCATATTTGGAACACCATTTGGGATATTATTAGGCCATATAGTATGAAAGCAAGGTTTACTAGTAGATCCTGCAAAAATTGTAGTAATCGTTAACCTACCACCACCAAAAACAGTTTGTCAACTAAGAGTGACATTGGGACACACAGGATACTACAGAAAATTTATCAAAAGGTACACACATATTACCGTGCCAATGGAGAAATTGTTAAGGAATTATACGAAGTTTCATTGGAATGAGGATTTCCAACATGGTCTGGATACGCTGAAAGAAAAAATGGTAACAGCGCCAGTACTAGTATTCCAGGATTGGAGAAGACATTCCACGTACATGTAGATGCATCATCCATAGCACTTGGAGTTATTTTGGTGCAGCCATAGGCAGGAGATTTGGATCATCTGATAGAATTTGCAAGTAGAAAATTGTAAGAATCAGAGAAAAACTACAACACTACAGAGAGGGAAGGCCTATCTATGGTAAACACGTTGAAGAAGTTTAAACATTACTTACTGGGAAAACATTTTAATATGTTTACAAATCACTCAACCCTTAAATACCTAGTCAACAAGCTAGTGTTGGGGGGGAGAACATGTTGATGGTTATTACTGTTTCAAGAATTTGACTTTGAAGTTATAGTCAAGCCAGGGAAGCTGAACGCAAGACCAGATCACCTGTCAAGGGTCATGAACGGAGAGGAACCCAAAAATTTAGAAGACAATTTTCTAGATGCACAGTTATTTTCGGTTCAAATCGCCGATGAATACTTTGCAGACATCATCTAGTACTTGAGTACAAGTAATGCACCACAAGAATATAACACCATGCAGAAGAAAAACCTAGTAGTTCAGGCTGTAAACTATCAGCTGATTGCAAGACACTTATACAAAATGGGCGCAGATAGCATCTTGCAAAGATATGTGCTAGAACATGAAAAACCAAGGATTTTAGCAGAAGCCCATGAGGGAATAACAGTAGGACATTATGAAGGAAAAGATACCACACAGAAGGTATTGCGCACAGGACTATGGTGGCCGACCATTCACAGGGACTCGAAGGAGTACTGCCATAGATGCGACATCTATCAGAGGGTTGGTAAACCCAATAGAAGGGAAGAGATGCCATTGCGACCACAGGTAACGTTGCAGGTATTCAAAAAAATGGGTGATAGATTTTGTGGGACCAATTAACCCACCAACAAAGAGGAAAAGATCAAGATACATTATCACCACGACAGAATACCTAACAAGATGGGTGGAAGCAACACCAGTCAAAGATTGCAATGCAGAAACAACAACACACTTTCTATTTGAGCAAGTGATCACTAGATTTGGTTGCCTAAGGATTTTTATGAGCAACCAAGGCACTCACTTCATTAACATAAATATTAAGGCCATGACTAAATAATTTGAAATCCATCATCAAAAGAGTACACCATAGCACCCACAGGCAAATGGAATAGTAGAAGCATTTAACAAAATCCATGAAAATGCACTGACAAAGATCTGTAATGTTAATAGGGATGATTGGGACCTAAAAATACTAGCAATATTGTGGGCATACAGGACCACATGCAATAATTTGACAGGACACGTGCCATTTAGACTGGTATATGGAAAAGAAGCAGTGGTTCCATTAGAATTTCTAGTACCCAGTTTGTGCGTAGCAATGATTATGAACATGACAAAACGAGGCGCAGTACAGGATAGACTGAATCAACTAATGATCATGGATGAAGATAGGATCCTCTATCAGGGTTCCACAAACAAGTTCAGAAATCAAGGGAAAAATATCGGCATGACATACATATCAGGAAGAAAACTTTCAAGGCAGGCGACTTCGTGTTGATGTATGACAAAGAATCCCTTCAGCATCCAGGAAAACTCAGAATGCACTGGTTAGGACCATACGAAGTAAAACCTTTCACAGATGGGGGAGTTGTACAATTGAAGGATTTAGGAGGTGTAGAACTCAGAGGGATGATCAATGGGAGTCAACTGAAGTTGTACAAGGACAGTCTACCACCCGCAACTTGAAAGACATCGCGCAGTAAAAAAAAATATAGTACAGAATATCAAAAGGTACCAACAACGGTGCAGTGCACCGAAACGAGAAGGAGCATGCACACTTGACAATACTAGTCAATGGATACAAGGCCAATGGTCAGTTCAAAGAGAAAACAAGCGGGAAAGGCAGCTATGGCAAAAGAAGTGCTAAGTGACGAAGGCTAGCGGAATTGAATGTCAGAATTGAATGTCGGAAACGACTAACGGGACATCACATTAATCGCACTAACTTGAGATGACGAGCGAAATTAATGGAAAGTACAAAGGGATTGGTGGTTCATTGAATCTATAATCATGGTAACATCCTCGACAAGCTTCACATGACGCCCATACAAACCAAGGACGCAGGAGCGGAAAGGTTATTGCGAAATTGGAAAAGGCAGAGCGAGAGAACATACGAAGCAGAGCGTAAATCTTACAGAGGTTGCAGAGGCTACTGAGATCGAAAGATGACCATATTTTACCACCATGGCACCACCAAAATAGGGAGAACCAATCCATACTACCAAAAAACCCTGAGTTAGGACCAGAGCACAAACACAATCACAAGGAAGCGAACATCAACCATCTCCACCGCAAGAAGTTTTCAATGTGGATGAAATCCTATCACTGGATACACCACTAGGAATCCTGACACTCATGGTAGAAGAAACCAAACATACAACACCTGCGGGCATGGACATTGATAGGCCAGAAGAGGGGCAGGGCGGACAGAATGAGGACGCAGGCAGCCAAGTGCAACTAGAAAACCAAGCCCTGAGAGTCAATGGGACGACTCCAAATCAGGAAGAAGCAGTCGAGCCAGAAGAGTCACAAACAACTGTGTCAAAACACCCACAAGAGGGAGTAGTAGAAGATGTCACTAGCCGACCGGAGCAGTATGATGAAAAAGGAACAATGGAGGTTGGAACCTTGATTCATCCACCACAATGAAAGGACAAGCAGAAGGTACCTAGGTCACTGCATAGACAACCCGTCGCACCAATTGTTTTTCCGCGCATACCGGAATGGGTACATGTAAAGCAAGATTTGTTAGGTTATGTAGAGAAATTTAGGTATGCATACCATGATGTAACAAACACAAACAAGTTCCCAGAGTTCGCTAAGCAATTCTACCTATAGACTATGGGTGTAGATCCCTTTGGGGAACCAATTCATCAACCACTCGAGTGGGCAGCAAGACTGGCCAAAACTGGGATCTTAGGTCTGTTGGACCTACCACACTTTGGGAGAGGCCAATATGAAAATAGATGCATCAAGCAGTTGATGGCGGTCACTTATGGTGGAGATCTGTGGTTGGACTAGCTCGTCTCAATAGACATAGAGTTCATTTCACACATCACGGGGTTGCCATCATGGGGCATGGATATCACATAGTTCCTCGAGGACAAAACAAGGGATAAATCACTGGTCGAAGAGATGAAGAAGAAATACAACACCGAGAGGGGGTCGCACAGAATCATTATCAAATGGATTAGTGACATTGCGACAAGAATGGCCACAAAAATTATGGCATTCAAGTTGCTCAGAAAATATCGCAAGGAGGAAGTCCCGACCGGGGTTGTCGTAGTTGCAGCATAGTGTGCCGAGGGAACCATAATCAGTTAGGCCCCCTATTTGTTGAATCTGTTCTTAGATGACTGCAAGGATGCGCAGTATCTGGGGAAATAATTTCATTATTCATCGCTACTCATCCTGATAACCATTATGGGATGGAAGGAGCCAAACTATGCATTTTTCTCCACTAGACCCAAAACCAATCATGGAGCGTGATACTTATCGATTGGAGACACTTCAGACACCAAGAATAGAAGAATGAATGCAACTATATTCTAAGGATATCTCCACGACCTAGATGACATCATCGCCAACACCTGGAGGATAACACCGCAAGTTGTTGCAAACTATCAAGGCATATCCAACTTCAAAGCCAATAGACATGTGATGTGGATCTAGGCACGAAAGGACCCAAACAAGGAATGGCTACAACTGTGTTACTGCATCATGGAGGGGGACATACAAATGGCCATTAAGGATTGGGAAAATCAGTGGAGGATTCTAGTCCTCACTCAAAAAATACCCGCAGAGATAGAGGAGGAGGAGGAAAGACAGGAACACACACATGCTAAGGAGTTAGGGTAGGAACAGACACATCCACAGGAAGTAACAGTGCCCAAGAAACCAAGGGCAGGTCAGAAAAATCCATCGCAAAAGAAAGGGGGGACATCCAAGATAGGATTCCAGACAGGGAAGAAGAAGAACACACAGGCACCCCAAGTACAACAGAAATAGGTCGAGGCAGCACAGGGGACTACATCAATTCCTACTCCACAAGATCTAGGCCAGAATAAGTGGCCAACCACCCAGACGGGGGGTGCACACAAGAAGATGAAGGCACATAGAATGCCTTCAGAATACACGATCATGGAGGATGATGCAGAAATGGTGGCCCAAGTGGTCCAGGATCGCACATTCAAGGATTTTGAGAATGTTGTGCACCAAAGGGACAAAATTGAAGAAGAATTGGCACATATGCGACAGCTCCTCAAGCATATCGGGGAAGCGTAGGTAGTCGACAGCAACATCAAAACGGGGCCATCAGCATCATAGATAGGAGAATAACCTGGATCAAGCGAGCGAGGAACAGTCTAGATGATAGCACAGCCGAGTTCAACATTTCACATCACACCCATCATGTTGCGCATGTAAAAAATCTTGGGGTGGACACCCCTAAAGTACTTAGCTCAATTACAATTGGTATTGTTGCGGATACCAACCAAGGCCTTATATAAACTGCAGGTCAGCATTACATAGGAGGTATATTCTTGTGCATGCACAGATACAGTCGAACTGCAGCATGTAAAGGATAAACGGGATGAGATGGAATTTATATTCAATAAGGCCAAGATCGAGACCAAATAGGAGAGGGAATGCGTGAAGGGACTGGAGCAGAAATTGGTCATTGCCTACGAGAAGATTCCAAAGACCACGCAGACGGTCAAACTTACGGCAACAGAGAAGATTAATCAGATTGTGCAGATAATCAATCAATACCAATAGGATATTGAGAATCTTCGCGAGAAACTCACACCTACCACTCCATTGGAGGTGAGGGAGCAAAGGAAAGAGGAGGCAACAATGCAAATACAAGAGATAGAACGACAAGTCCACGCAGTGGACGACTTGTTTGAGAAAGCAGCACAGCTCTGGATGAAGCTGGAAGAGGATCATCAAGTCCAGCAGTGGGACCATGAAGGAGAAATAATAAGTGCAGCTATCCAAGGCCTCAAGAAGACAATGTCAATCACAGAGTGCATCAAAGGGGCGCAATACATGAAGAAATTGAAGCAAGAACTCATAACTGCGTAGACGCATAAAAAGGAGTGTCGGGATCAAATGGAACTGATCCAAGAGCGAGAAACAAAGGTCATTGCACAGGCAAAGGAAGCCAAAACATATATGGAACAAACCCAATCATAATGCGCAAGGTTGGTCAACGACGATATTGCAGTGCAGGTATTCGACACACTCAAGGAGAAGACCACGCAGGCCCAATCGCAATCAACAGAGCTCATGAAGAAGGTCCAAGTGATCACCAGGGATATAGACAAAGCACACAAGGGATAGGTGGCTCAGTCTGAACCACGTGTCAGTGTTGGGGTCCTGTTGGAAGCTGGCCAAAGCAGAAAGAAAGGATATTTTGGGAAGGAAGGCATGCACGAGGAAAGCGACAGCTGGAAGGAAGAACAACACGCATGCATGCATGGAAGACCTAACAACGTTAGGGTTAGGGTTTTTTAATAACATTGTAATGGCTAAAGATCCATAAACATATATATAGAGATGCTTAGGGATGCTTTAAGGGGGATTCTATCGAGTGGATATAGAGAGACCTTTTTAGGGAGTTATGGGAGAAACACTACTATAATATGATACCCTTTTATAAGTTGTTGAGATGTAGAGGAGTAAGGAGGGTAGATCTTAAGGGTTAGATCGCAGGCTGAGGAGCCTGGTGTGATCTAGTCTTCCTCATAATAGATCTCGACCCAACTAAGGATGAGTTGTAAAGAACGCGACGTTGTATTTTTGGAACTACCGTAATAGAAGAGCTTAAGAGCCAGATATTTGTGGACGTAGCCCAAAAGGGGTTGAACCACGGTAAAACATGTGTTATGTGATTGAATTTTTGTGTCTCTTTTCCAGTTTATGAATAGATATTAGCATGACGAATGAATGAATTGATTACATTACATGCATAATCAAAATGACAGTATATTTCTTTAATAAGATAAATAGAACTCTCAGCGCACACTTCTCAGATCTCCACTCAATCCTGGACTACAAACACTTGAGTATTGCAGTCACCCATTAAGAATATCTTGAGTGAGACTGCACAGTTCACTCTGTGTACCACGTTTCCTTTTGGTTTACTAGGGGGGCCAATATTGTTAGAGTCTTTGTTGGAACCCTAGGAGACTTGAACCTGGGTCAATCATATTAAACAATCATATTAAAGGTATAACTGTAGATAATTATAACCAACACCTCCTCCATTCCATCATTATGTTTTCTTCCCCCTCTCCTCTTCTCATGGTAGTCCGACTTGATCCTTTTGTGCATCTTTTTCTCTCTCTTTTCAAGGTACATCTATCTTCTATCCCCTTTTCTGCCACATTTAGGGAAATCTTCCATCCTCCTTATTTATCTCCTACCCATTCACAGAATCCTCTCATTTTTTTGCTACCTTTTTGTATCCCTCATCACTCATTTGAGAGGTAGCTTCTTCCTTCCTGTAGCCTTGGATAACATTCTCCTCTTCTATGTATGGATCTTGTTTGTTTTGCACATTGTAGCCTTCTCTTTTGGATCAACTATGTTGATTACTTAATCCCTTAAGGTGATCGATGTGTGCATTCCCTTTTATCTTTGATTTCATTATTGTTTCCCCCCTTCCTTGAGGAAGGGAAATTCATTTGTTCTTTCATTTTCTCCTCTCCCCAAGGGAGTGGTTGTCACCCCATTGTCCCCTGTTACTCCACTTGGGGAAATCACCCCACTTTCCCCTTAATTTTTGGGTTTTATTTTTTAGATTCATATTAATTGGTTGTCATCTATCCAAGCCAGTGTAGGTGTTGCACCAATACCTCATGTCATGTACAAGTATTCCTAGTATCTCACCCTTTACCTCTTTATTTCAGTGCATTTGTTTAGCTAGTATCAGTTAATAGGTAGATTTTTACTATAAATTTAGTTTAGTTGTTTTTACTTTTAATAGTTATATCTCTATTTTTGTCATGAATCAATGGCCATATCCTCTTGGTATATGGTCTTGCTATAATTTCATAGCTAATTTGTTATTTTATTTTGGTAGCTATACTTACCATGGTTTCATATATTAATTTTCTCAATAATATAGTTTCTCCATTCTCCTATAGTAATTAGACTTGCTTACTTCTTTGTCCAACATTTTTTTCCCTATTATTCATTTATAGTTTAATGTATTAAATGTTTCCCTATCTATTTGGTTTTCATTATTCACCCACATGCATCTCTTGTTTTGAACTAGTTATTTTGATGTTTGCATGAGAGGATATCCTTGATGGCCCAAAATGACTGACCTTGTGTTGTGAGATAGTTTCCCCATTATGTTAGGGCACAAATAAGTCCACACTTGTCTATGGGATTTCTCCGCTTTATGCACCATTATATCTTGTATTGTTGTAGACTTTGTTTATATTTTCATTCCTTGTTAATAATTTTCAGTTACTCATATACATGGTACCTCTATACTATCATATTTATGGATAACAACTTCTAGCATGGAGGAAATATGTAGTGACATATGGATTTTATCCTTAGTCCTCATGATACACAAATCCTATGGGGGCTACAATTTTATTTAGTTCTAGCCAAATTTTCATGGGGTGTTCATGGATATTCACCCAAACAAGGTGAGCTAGCTAGGAAAATTTGTCAACTGAAAAATCATGGGATGAATGGGGGAAACCCATCGAGGTATTTTTTTAAAATCCAAGGTCCTCTAACATAATTTCATGTGTGTGAGAGAGATCATTGAACTAAAACATGAAGAACCCATTTATTAGGATTCAAAAATGATTGTAGTTCCATCCATGTAGCTCCCACACCTCTCAAATCTAATTTTGGATGACTACCCTCAAAGACACTCTCCTAACAATGCAACCTGTAATGGAGCCTACCCTAAAAAGTTACATAGACTATCACAATAAAAATTAGAAAATTAAATATCAAGACGATAGTCATTATCTTGTAATACAACTTTCTAACAAATTTTTAAAAAACCTTTAATATCATAAATTTTTACAACTACTTGTATGTTTCTTAAACTGAAACATCTTTCAAATCTAAAGAATTAAGACTAAATTAAATAAAGAATATATAAGACACATTGAAAAGAAAGGAATTATTTCTACTCCTATTTCTCTAGTAAAATTGTTGAATCATCTCATAATTATACCTCCATTTCATTATCCTTATGATTAAGTGAAAGAAGGATCATGCATTGCTTACAAAAGAGTTGAATAAAAGTTAAAATATCTGGAAATATGACCTATCCATTTGTACTACATTATTTTGATTTTAGTATCAATTCAAAAAAATATCTCTTGCATGAATTCATTCTCATAAACATTTAATTATGTTAAAATAGAAATCAAAGTAGCCCATGATAGAGATGTTATTTTCCCTTTTGGTTATTTTAGAATGCAATATAATGCAACTTTGTTGCACCCTCTCTTGAATGGTCTTTATAGTATTAATTTCAAAAACATCTCTTTCACATTGTTTCCATGTGTGATAAAGAAACATCATTTCTTAGTTGTCTATTTCTTAGTACAAAACTTACAAGATAACTTAACATTAATGAATAACATTGTTTCCATGTGTGATAAAGAAACATCATTTCTTAGTTGTCTATTTCTTAGTACAAAACTTACAAGATAACTTAACATTAATGAATAACATTGTTTCCATGTGTGATAAAGAAACATCATTTCTTAGTTGTCTATTTCTTAGTACAAAACATACAAGATAACTTAACATTAATGAATAAGTGTATATGAATGTAGAGAAACTCTACCTCTCAGGTGTCTCTCTTAACAACCATATACATTACTTGCAAAAATTGYAAAATAATTCGAATTGAATATATAACTACATACACTTCTTTTTAAAATACATTTGAATTATAAAACACAAAGAATAGAAAATTAAAGTATATATAAGAGCACCATATCACCGAAATTTCATTACTTATCTAAAATATATTTTCATATTTAGTTAATATATACAACTCTTTATTTATCCTAACTAAAAGAAGTTTTCATAACAACTACTTTTATATTCGTTCCTAAAATGGTTCAACAAATAAGCCACTAATTTCCTACTCTAAAAATTAAAATAAGTTAGATTTTAGGCATGTTAGGTCTCCCTAAAATATTGCAAGTTGATTCAATTTATGGGATTTCCATTTGCCCCATATAGTGTACTCTTATAATATTCTCCTCTTTCTTGGAGAGATTCTAAACCTTTTGGTTCATATTCATTTGGTATATCAGGGA
>ML854886.1:11808-28628 GCA_009831015.1 Picea engelmannii | reverse complement strand
ATACATTATTCATACCATAATGTTTCTCGGTTAGTGGTCCTGATATCCACTTTCATCATCATTATCTCTTGGCTATTTCATAGCCCATAACCTGCAAATTAGTCTGTAACACAAACTCATACATTTCTATGCATTATCATCATGTAATTGCATACTATCATCATTTCAATTTGGTATCCACGTACCGATACATTAACATCAAAGTTTTCCAATTAGAATTAGATTTCATAATATCCCATAATTCAAACTCGTCACCCATTCACAAGATTATCATTTACCCAAAATAGATTTCATCGTATCCGACACCATTCTAATAGTATTTAAACATTAATTAAATTCACATTCTCACAATATGTCGCATCATATACATCATCATTGATAACATTTAAACATTCATAAAATTTACATTCACACATTAGGTCGCATTTCATACATCATCATCAATAACATTTAAACATTCATAAAAGTTCATAAATTTTAAAGTTTAAGTTTATCACTTAATAGTTTCATCGTGACTAGAAAATAAAGTGTATAGGCCTCAGGTAATCCTGGTTGTCTAAGTCAAAAGGTGGTGTTATTTACACCCCATCTTCGAGAAACATGTTCTCGAGGTGGTCAAAATAGTGAGGTATAGTCTCATCGTAGTGTCTTGGCGTCTTCGCAAGTAGCAGATCCTGGACTATACTTGTCCCACTGGACTTTAACTTGGTCTACCGGACAGTTCCTGAGCTGTCGGACTATACAATCCAATATGCGTAACGGTTCTACCGTGAGGGTTCCCACGTCTGATACCTGCAATTCCTTCCAATCTAGTTTATGTGATTCATCAGCAACATAATGACGTAAAACAAATACATGAAATACATTATGAGTTTTATGCAAGTGGGGTGGCAGTACGAGACGATAGGCAACGGGTCCAATTTTCTCTTGGACCCTAAATGGCCCTATGAACCGAGGTGACAACTTTGTCCCCTTCCCGAATCGTATGGTACTCTTATTAGGCATGATACGAATGAAAACCTGGTCTCCCACTTCATAACTTTGGTCAATCCTGTGTGCATCTGCATAGCTTTTCTGCCTATCCTGTGCTTCCTTTAGTCTCTGCCTAATTTGAATCACCTGTTCCTCCATTTCTTGAATCAATTCTGGCCCAACTATTACTCGGTCTTCTAGTCTATCCAAACTCAATGGAATTATGCATGGCCTTCCATACAAGGCTTCGTATGGTGGCATTCCGATGGAACTATGATAACTGTTATTGTAGGCAAACTCTACCAAAGGTAGGTACTTCTCCCACTGGGTTTGATTATCCATTACATACATCCTAAGCATGTATTCCATAACTTGATTTACTCTCTCAGTTTTCCCATCTGTTTCAGGATGATAAGTTGTGCTTAAGTTCAACTGAGTCCCCAACGCTGACTGTAAACTTGTCCAAAACCTAGAAGTGAATCTGGTGTCCCTATCTGAAATGATCTTCTTAGGTATCCCATGCAAACGGATAACCTCACTTATTAACACTCGTGCCACATCAGTAACATCGTAAGTGTCTCTAACCAGAATGAAATGAGCACTCTTGGTTAACTTATCCACTATCACAAGAATGACATTGTGTCTATGAGATGTGAGCGGCAACCCTACAATGAAATCCATAGAGATGACTTCCCACTTGGACATAGGGACATCATGTGGTTGTAGGAGGCCTGCCGAGTGATGGTGGTCAACTTTCACTTGTTGACACTCTAGGCATCTGGCGATGAAATGGACCACATCGCGCTTCATGCCTACCCAAAAGAAGAGTTTCTTCATCTCTGCGTACATCTTCTTCACACCCAGATGTGCACAATATAGGGCTCTATGGGATTCCTTTAGTATGATGCTTCGAATATCCCCATTCTCAGGGATGTATATCCTTCCTCGATATCTTAACAATCCGTTTGTTTCTAGATTATATCCTTCATACTTTGGTTCTAAATGCCTCCCGCTCTGGAGGTTTGAAGTAACCTTTAAATACCAACTGTCTCCTAGTAGTTGTGTCAACACATGTTCCCTCAGACTGACCTTTAAGGTTACCAAGGAGAAGATACGTGGTCTCCTACTCAAGGCATCTGCGATCACATTTTCCTTCCCCTTTATGTATGAAATACCAAAATCATACTCACTCATAAACTCACTCCATCGCCTTTGCCTGGCATTCATGTTTCTTTGAGTGAAGAGATGTTTTAAACTTTGATGGTCTGTTTTGAGCTCAAAGTTTCGCCCCACAAGATAGTGCCTCCAAAGTTTCAGAGCTAGCATTACAGCTGCCAACTCTAAATCATGAGTCACGTATAACTCTTCGTGCTTCTTCAACTTCCTTGACGCATAAGCTATCACTCCTCCATCCTGCATTAGCACAGCCCCCAACCCTTGTTTCGAGGCATCCGTGCAGACCATGAAGTCCTTTTCCATATCTGGCACTCGTAGAATTGGCGCACTAGTTAGTAACCTCTTAAGCTCAATGAATGCACTATCGCATTCTTCTGTCCATTCATACCTGACCCCCTTGCGTTGCAAGGTGGTGATGGGTTTTGCTATTTTTGAGAATCCTTCCACAAATCTTCGGTAATAAATCGCTAGCCCCATGAATCTTCTTACCTCATGGGCATTTTTCGGCACTGGCCATTCCATAATGGCCTTTACCTTTTCTGGGTCCACAGATATTCCTTCGCTGGAAATGATATGACCTAAATAGTGGATCTCTTTCTGGAAGAAGGAACACTTCGACAACTTCCCATACAATTTTTTCTCTCTAAGGCAAGACAACACTATCCGCAAGTGTTCCTCGTGTTCTCTTTCATTCTTGGAATAGATGAGAATGTCATCTAGAAAAACTTGTACAAATCAATCTAAGTACTTCCGGAATACGCCGTTCATGAGGCTCATGAATACTGCTGGCACATTGGTCAATCCGAAAGGTACCACAACAAACTCGTAATGTCCAAACCGAGTTCGAAAGGTAGTTTTTGGGATATCACCTTCCTTAATCCTTAACTGATGATACCTTGATCGCAAATCGATCTTTGAGAATACCCCTGCTCCTTTCATCTGATTGAAGAGGTCATCTATTCGCGGCATTTGGTACCTATTTTTCACTGTAGCACGGTTCAAGTCCCTGTAGTCTATACACAGTCGTAAGGATCCATCCTTCTTCTTTACAAAAATTACCGGTGCGCCCCAAGGTGAGACACCGGGCCTTACTAGCCCTAAGTCTAGTAACTCCTTCAACTGCATTTTCAATTCACAAAGTTCCAGCGCTGTCATCCGATATGGAGTCTTAGATATTGGTTCTGCACTAGGTTTTAGCTCAATAGTAAAATCAAGCTCCCTCTCAGGAGGTAACCCTGGTAACTCATTCGAAAAAACGTCCTGAAATTCTGACAATACCGGGTACTGACCAAATGAGGGTTCCTTCCTTTCATTCACTGCTTCCACTACATAAAGTAGACACCCTTGTCTCAAGCATCGATTGACCTTCATAGTTGATATAAAGTGTAATGACACTTTTCTCTGTACACCCTAGATCTCTACCGGTTTTCCTTCATCATTGACACAAAGCACCCTTTTTGCGAAACAATCTACTAAAGCTCGATGAGCTGCTAACCAATCCATTCCAATGATTAGGTCATATGCCCCAAGAGCAGTGACATATACCTTCAACCTGGTAGTGCACACTCCTAGGTATACTATACAATTATCGACACTAGGTCCTACAACTTTTTTTTCCCCCGAAACCATCTCGACTTGTTTAAAGTCATCGTGCTCGTAAGCTGCCAGCCCACTTTTTTCTAATGCAGATGGTGAAATGAAACTATCTGTCGCACCAGAATCAAACAAAATCTTAACATTGATATGATTTAGCGTACCTGATGACTCCACTACTGTGGATTGATGTTTGGCCTGGCGGTTATTAACCGCTACATAAATCTGGTGGTTGCTACTTGACCTCCCCATTGGTGCCTTTCCTTCTCTATGCACAAACCCTTATTGTAACTATGGAAAGTCCCGTTGGTAATGGGGTCCTTCGCATCTCCAACAGGTAATACAAGATTGAACCGATGCACTGTTATGCGATTGCCTCTGAAATGAGTTCCTTCCCCTGGAACCCCTGCCCCTACTAGCTGTTTCGTGAGATGGTCGTGGACCTGTCTGCACCGTTGGCGATGAACGAGATGCTACACTAGCTGCCATTGAAATCCATGCAACTACAGTCCTTGGCACAACCCTATTACCATATGGTGGTGGCCTTGAGTCCCCTCCCTTAGGAAATGTCCTTGGGGTCTTTCCTACGAATCTAGGGCGATGCGAAAATGTCAGTCTTGTGCCTCCGGTTAGGTTCATGTGTTCTTCCGCGTAACATGCATTTTCCACCGCCTCCACTACTGAAGACAATTTCCACATCCGCACCATAGCTCTTATCTTAGGGTTCAATCCATAAACGAAGCGCTATGCCTGTCATTGGTCATTGTTCATATACGAAACGTATTTGACCAGTTCCATAAACTTGATCTCATACTCTTCTACAGTTTTGTTTCCTTGTACTAAGGCATGAAATGCCCCTACCTGTTGCTCCTCGTAGTATGCTAGTAGATATTTCCTTCGGAACCTCTCCTCGAAAAGTTCCCAAGATACTGTGTCTGGGGTAAGGTGTAGTTGTCTTTCCAATTTGCCCCACCAGTTCAAGGCGCTGTCTCTTAACTGGAAAATTGAGATCTTTGCCTTTGAGTTGGACGCATAGTCCCTTAAGGAAAAACACCTTGTCATGCCTTCCAACCATGCTTCCGCACATTCACTGGCACGACCTCCGAAAAAATCTGAAAGTTTTATCTTTTGCAACTGTCGTGTGATGTCTTCAGGTGGAATTCCTCCCCCTAAATCCCTTGATGCTTCTGAATTACTCGTTCCAGATGGTGGGGGTTCCACTTCAGTCCCTGTCGGTTGGCGCCCCTTTAAAGTCTCGTTAATGGCTTCCAACGAGCGCAGTATGAGGGCTAGTTTGGGCGATGGTGGTGGTGGTGTTGGGAGTGTCCGTGACAACGCTCCCCTGCCTTGACCCCTTTGAGTCCTGACCATATTGTATTCCTTAACCTGCATCACCCCAAAGTTATCAAGGTGAGTTCCAGGACGTTTCAAATTGGTGCTACTTAAACTTAGAAACAGGGTTAGGCGTAAGTTTTCTTTACTTGTCTGTAAACAGACATTACTCCATTATGGGATTGGCTAGGTTTGGGTTAGGATTAAGTGTCTAAGCTTGGTTTCTTCGCCCTTGCGAAAAGAATTATTGGTTCCCATACCCTGTAGCTACGTTAGCCTTGTGCTTTACTCGTCACTTCCTAGTGCATATGCCACCTCCTTCTCGCTTGTCCTAGTCTAAGCCCTAACATCATTAATTACTTTAATGTAGATTAACCTTATACTTAAATAAAATAAAAAATTATTATTACACTAATTCAACCCAATTAACCTTTCTTTAATTTTAACTAACTTGACATTTATATATATATATAAATAAATTATTTATACTAAATTATTTAATTTACTCAAAATTATTTTTACACTTTAAAATATAAAAATAAACGAACACACACATGGATTCAGGCATGCATGGATTCCACGTGCCCGTCTGAATTCCTCTAGTTCCCTCATATCTAACCCCATCGTTCTACACCTGTCAGCTTTTCGACTCTCTACGTGTCCTTCCTCTGCCTCCACTTTCTCATGCGCTGGGACTTTCCTCGCATTAGTCTTTGTCCACCACAGATCTTCTTCTGCTATGTTCAGAGGTTTCCAGAATCTCCCTTGCCATGGCTCACATCCTTGCCATTGTTCTGAGCACCTTGCTAGTGCTGGGTATTGTTGTATCTACTGCCAGATCATTTGTAGAAACAAAGTATATTGATATGGTCACTGACAAGATCCAGGACCTGGAGTCCAGTCTCTTTAAAATATTGGGAACCAATCCCAAGTCTGTACAATTTGCGGAGTTCGCTCTTAGGTATGGTAAGAGGTACGATTCAATCCACCAGCTTGTGCACAGTTTCAGTACCTTCATGAAGAACACAGAGTTGATCGAGTCAATAATTTGCATGAACCTTTCTTATACTTTGGTGATAAAGGGTAATTTTCCTATTTTTTTTTTGCAGTGCGAAATAAAAAAAAAGATTTGCTTGTAATTCTAGCTCTGGACGGATCTCAGTGTTTTGCTTTCAGTTTATTTCTTTTGTATTTATAAATTTATTCATCTGTGTATATGCATGTAATTAAATGGGTATATATGTATGCATATACATCGTCTTCCCATATTGCCCACGACCTTTTTCCCCTAACTGTGAAATTCCCCGACTCTATTTCGGGTTTCGGGGTTTCCTTATGCCCGATACCACCTAACGCAGATGAGGTCCTTCTATTACCCCACAGGGTCTTTTCCCGACCTCCTGCTCACAGGATCGTTTAATTTCATTAACCGAGCCGAAGCAACTCTTTGGATTTCCTCGGGAATCACTGGTCAATATCCGACCCACAGGTCTTTCCCATTTCTTCATGGCCTCTGCCCTGAACCGTGCCCAAATTCCCCACAGGAATCCTGTTTATCGGGCTTCGGGGTTTTGTAATCCCCAATGTCGAGAATTTCTATTCCTTCAAACTCCCGATTGCTGATTCACTGACACGATACTTTATGCACTAGCCCTCTAGGATGGACATCCATAGTATATGACCGCAGTTCCATGTGACCCTAGCTCTGTCCTACATCGGAGTTTCGGGGTTCCAAATGTCGAAATCACAAGTCCTTAGGACTCGCGATTCTCCGATCCCCGATATGCTCCTAGCGCATTAGCCCTCCAAGCTAAGCTCGTGGTCCCCACAACCTCTCTTATGTGACCGCAGTCATACTCCTTGTTGGGATTCGGGGTTTTCCGTAACAAATGATCTATGTAAATTGAATTACGAAACCCCGATCTTTGATTTCACGATGTGATTAAGTCTTAATTAAAACATCAATTAATTAATTCTTTTTAACAAAGGTTTAAGGGTAAAGTTAATTACGTCGCGGTTTCGGGGTTCGCGATTTTGTATTGCATGGATACTTTATCCACGGAACTCACGATATCCTGATCCACGATGCAATCTGCCACCTGTCCACCACTGACCCTTCCATGGGCCCCGCTGTCCCTCGGCCCATCGAGAAATCGCGTTTCGCGATTTCGCAACTCTTGTTGCTATGTTCCCGGTGTTGCTATGTTCACATCCTAAAGGCCAATATCAGAGGGTGTGACTGGAAATGTAAATGCAATACAGTGGGAGAGACTACATGCCAGTGCTGAGTATATACCTGAAGGGATGATGTCGATGAATGATGAGCAAGTACCTACACACATAATAACCAAATACCCAAAGTGAACAATATCTGAAGAGAATCAAAGATATGAGCATGTATTTGATAAATGTGACTATGCGTGTGCATACCTAACCATGATATGAAAAAAGGCGCCCCGGGGGCTCAGGATAAAAAGCAACCCCGGGACTGCTGTGATGTAGGTGACGTGATGCTGATCCCGTGGCTGAAGATGATTTGAAAAGTGGACACCTTGGGCTCCCAGAATGGTGAGTGGAAGTTTGGAAAAAGGCCTTTATATAGCTGTAGGGCCCACATTGCCACCTCATTTGTACCTGCTGCAATAGTGAGTGGACGAGCAGTTTTCAGAGGAGATTGGGAGATTTGGGGAGGACGAGGCATCTGATCGACGTTTGGCAAGTATCAGGTTAGTGGTCTGATCATCCTGCATAGAAATAGGTTTTCAATTTTTGGGCAGGGGTTGTACGGAGGGCCGTACAGAGGGTTTTAGGGGGTCTGGGCCCCACATGCGTGGGCGATCGGGTGATAGGCCTGGCGTGCATGCGACTTTGGAAACCTGTGGGTTGCTAAAGTTTTTTGAGTGCCCATTGATACGGGCACATGAGTATTTGTTGCAGTTCCTGATCCGGATGTGGAGTTCGGAGCTGCACTGCTTTCTCGTACGAGGAGAGTAGATCCCCTTCACTGCGGTGGAGGACATTTATTTTTTGACTGGGCTCCCCTTTCAGGGAATGACTCTATCGGCAGAGCCGGTGTTTCCCAGGACCATTTCGTTGGCCGATATTGGCAAGAGATACTTCTCAGGTCAGGACTTTCTGTCTAGGACGGTGGTGAGTATCGGAGCGATAGACTCCTTGGCCCATCGCTGTATAGCGGTAATGATTGTTCGGATATATGGGTCACTTGCGACCCAGCAGATTAGTGGTGGTCAGCTGTTGGTGTTGGAGAGAGTGGTGGACGACGAGCATTTTTCTTGGGGGCTGACGCTCCATGCTAGGATGGTGGCACAGTTGGGCCACTGTCGATCCACAGATGGAGGAGAGTTTGCTTTCGGGTCCATCTTAGTGGCCTGGTTTTTAGAGAGGGTGCCGATGCTACGCCCGAGGGTTCTGTTGGAGATGTCGGGGGCACAAGAGCTACAATTGAGGCGGTGGTCGATAGTTTTGGTGGTGGCGAAGGTGGCCACTTCTTCTCGGCAGAGGCGACATGGATATGGCGGAAGATACCGCAAGTGATACTTCAGTACCCCTATGCTGGGGTGGACTTCCGAGGTGACCCGGACATGGTGCTACCTCCTGGGGAGGTTTTTGACCATTGAGGTATGTTTAGTATGTTGGTATGTTTTTGATTTATATTTTCGTTTTAAGATATCAGTCCATATGTCTATGATATAGATGCTGATACTATCTGTTTTGTTGTTGTTTTGTGTATGTGCAGATGTGGCACCTCGCGGGCGCGAGGTAGAGATGTAGAGAGTGTTGGCTCATCGAGAGACGAAGAGATTACCGTAGGGAGAGAGGCGTCAATGGGAGGGTGCTGCGGGGTGACCAACTAAGCCGGAGTGGGCAACGAGGAGGCACTGGTATGATGACCCTGGTGTGGGGCCATCACATGCTCCTCTGGTGGTGGCTGGAGTGGATTATGATGACATACACTGTCTTCTGGAGACGGTTCTACAGGATGTGCCTGAGGGCATGTGGATGCGCATCGAGGATGAGAGCTTCCTGGAGCAGTGTGTAGGATTACCTCTACCATGGCTGGCCATAGTGCGACGAGCAGAAATGCTTGCTGCTATGATGAGTGGATGCCTGCCACCGAGACAGGAGGGTCTTATGGGTGGTCCTCCACCACCGCCTGGGGCAGGTGGTGGTGGGCCACCACCTCCTCTTGAGGGAGGAGCAGGTGGTGGGGCAATAGAGGCCCCATGAGTGGTGTATGATGTACATTTTTGTTTTTTGTTGTATATAGGCTGGTGAGCCCATTTTTTGTACCGAGGTGCTACATTGGCCTGCGGATACATGTATTTTTGTATGTAAACATTCGGATGGATTGATGGGCCTTTATATATATCTGAGTATACATATTTTGAGATCTTGATGTTGTCTACATGTGTTTTTTGTTGATGAGTTTGCTGGTGTCTATTCTATATATATGCTGTGACAGGTTTTCATGATATGTTTATGTATGTGTAGCTTGATGTGATATATGCCAATCTAACACCATGTTAGCTATTTGATCTATTGTTTGATTCAATTGTCATGGAATGTGTAAATGTAATGGAATCAAAGTGTCAAGATAACAGCCTAACCTGCAGGTATTTGCGAAAGAGGCACGGATCGCGTACACGGTACACATTGTTGAGCTGGAGAACGACTAGTTGAGAGTCGAGGAAGACGCTAAGGTGATGAATATGATGATGCTGGGTGTCAGCCAGGAGGCCAATGATCGCAGTGTATTCAGCTTGGTTGTTGGTTGCTGGCCACAAACATATGCCGCTTGAATGTAGCATTTCATGTGAGGGAGTGTAGATAGCCCAAGCAGCCGAAGCGAGATTTTGCGTCCAACGGCTGGCGCCGTCGGCATAACCAATGTGGTAGGCTGGTGGAGGAAGCATCTGTCAATAGCACAAAGGATAGTTTAGACGAGAGGGGAGGAGAAAAAGATTAAAAACACTAGAAAAGAAATAACCTAAAGTAGAATGACTACTTTTAAGCATAAAATTTCTTGAGATACAACCCGTTGACGGGTTCTTTAAGAGAGAGGCCTTCGGGAGAGGCCAGGATATATGCGCCTTTGGTGAGGAAATGTTGGATAATGTAAGGGCCATGCCAAAGTGATTCGAATTTTCCATGGCCAAAGGTATCATGAGCGATATCATAAGCTAGGACGAGGTCGCCTTCGCGAAATGATCGAAGGTTGACATGGCGATCAAAGGTAGCCTTGGATCGTTTTTTAGCTGCCTCGTTGTTCTGTAAGGAAGATTGACGATCTTCATCAAGAGACTCCAAGTTCAGCAAGCGCTAGTCCATTGGAGCAGTGTCAGGTAATAGCTCAATTGCGGTGTGTAAGGTGGGAATTTCACACTCGATGGGAAGAGTTGCCTTGACCCCATGGACTAAATGGAATGGTGTGAAACCAATAGCGATTTTCACCGCCGTTCGATAAGCCCATAGCGCAAAAAATAGCATATGATGCCAATTGGTTTTATGTTTATCAACCGTGCGTTGTAACATGGTCTTGAGGACTTTGTTAACTGCCTCGACCTGTCCGTTTGACTGAGGGTAATATGGTGAGGCAAACTCATGAGAGAAGCCTAACCGAGATGAGAGTTCGATGAAGATCTCATTCTCGAAGTGTTTCCCATGGTTGGAAATGAGTTGGAGTGGTACTCCAAAACGGGATATGACGTGGTTAAAGAAAAAGTGCTTTGCAGTGTCAGCGGTGTTGTTGAAAGTGGGCATAGCTTCGGCCCATTTGGTGAAGTAATCAATGGCGACAACAATGTATTTGTGACCATTGCTGGAGGGGGGATTACAAGTCATAAAGTCGATGCCCCATTTACAAAAAGGGCCGGCAGTAATGATAGGGTGAAGAAGGGCAGGGGGTGCTCGGGCTTTGTTGGCATAGAGCTGACTTTGCTCACATCGTTTCACGGCATGAATGCAATCATGAAACAATGTAGGCCAAAAGTAACTGGATCAGATAATCTTTTGAGCAGTGGATATACCCGAAAGATGGCCCCCACATGTGCCGCTGTGGCAGTCGTTTAAGACTCTGTCGGCCTTGTCAATACTCAGGCATCGACGAAGAATGGTATCGACACCCTGCCGGTATAGGATGTCTCCGATGAGGAGATAGCGGGGGGCTTGATGGCGAATACATCGATGATCATCTCATGAAAGGTGGTTATTGAACTTTTGAGTTCGTAGGTAGATGAGAATGCCGCCATACCAAGGATCATCCGAAGTGATGTAAAAGAGATGTTCGTCAGGAAAGTCGGTGTTGATGGGGGGACTGGTGGTGTCAGAGGGGAGGGTCGTGACAAGTTCGGTGAGAACGAGGGCCTTCTTACTCTTAGGTGTTGAGAACTCGAGATCGTACTCCTGAAGGATAACGATCCATCGAGCGAATTTTCCGTTAACTTGTCGACGGCTGAGCAAGTACTGCATCGGGTTGGAATCTGCGACGACCTTTGTGGTGCGAAGCAGAATGTAATGGTGCAGTTTCTAGACTGCGAGGAAAACTACCAGAGCAATTTTTTCTTCGTGTTTATACTTAAAGGGTGGTCCTAAGAGGTTCTTACTAACGTAGTAAATGGCGTGTTCATGATTTTCATCGTCGAACTGGACGAGGATGCCGGCTACTGATACAACTGATGCTGATACGTAGAGGATGTAGTTGCGATTATAGTCAGGTGCACTAATTAAAGGTGCATTTGAAAGTGTTGTTTTAAGATTGTCAAATGACTGTTGGGCATAGTCGTCCCAGTAAAAATGGATGTCGTGACATAGTAAGCAGAGGAAACCGTGTGCGCGTATGGCATAATCAGGAACAAAGCATCGAAGAAAGTTATCTTTTTCCTTTAGACTCTGAAGTTGTCGTAAATTTCGAGGAGGTGGAATTTCGGTGATAGCTTTGACTTTGAGGGGGTCGACGGTAATACCACTTTGGGAAATAATAAAACCGAGGAGGCGCCCTGCGGTGACGTAGAACACACACTTGAGAGGATTCAAGCGGATGTTGTACTGGTGACACCATTGAAAGATGATTCGTAAATCATCAAGATGCTGGGTGCGTTTCTTGGATCGAGCTATCAGGTCGTCTAAGTAGGCGAGGATGATTTCAACCAGATCATGAAAGATGTATGTCATCGCCCGCTGGAAAGTTGCACTGGCATTTTTTAAGCCAAAAGGCATGACATGATATGCAAAAGTACCCCACGGGGTAATGAATGCGGTTTTATACTGATCGGCTGGGTGGATTTGAATTTGGTTATAGCCAGAGAATCTATCCATAAAATAGAGAGCCTCTTGGCCAGCGTAGTCGTCGATAATTTGATCGATGAAAGGCGTTGGAAAGTTGTCTTTGGGACATGCGCTATTGAGATCGTGAAAGTCTGTGCAAACACAGATAGTGCCCTGTTTTTTGTCGACGGGTACAGGGTTGGAAACCCATGAAGTGTAAGCGATGGGGTAAATAAACCCAGCCGTATGTAATTTGTCAATTTCGGCTTTGATAGCCGCGACTTTGGATGGGTGTAGCGGTCGTTGTTTCTGGCGAACTGGTGTGATGTCAGGCCAGGTGTCGATGTGATGTTCGACAATAGAGGGATCGAGGCCAGGAATTTCTGTGTATGACCAGGAAAAAATATCCCTATATTCCTAGAAGAGGGCTTTATATGCGACGATTTCCTGAGGAGTGCAAGTAGCTCCAATGATAATTTCTTCGACGATGCCATTTTTAATGGAAATGTCAATTTTGATGGTGGGGGAAATGTTGGCCATATTACCTTCTTCAAAAGTGTCGGGGGCAGGAATGGGATTGTTGAACCAATCTATAGGCCCTGACGGGATAAAATCTTTGGTTTCGACTGCGTAAATGGGGTTTTGGGTAGGAGGCATGAGGGCTTTCTGTGGAGAGAAGAGTGCACGGTGATGTAGTGCATCCCAGGGAGAGTCTGGATGGTTTAGCTCTTCAAGTATTTCCTTTTCGCATTGAAAACGTCAGGAATACAAGGGGTCATGAGGAGTAATCTCGGTGACAGTGTGGTTTCCCCCTGATGGAGAAGCAGAGGGAGCAATGCTAGGAGATGGTGAGGGTTCACTCGACATAAACCATATATTGAAGTACTGAGGGGTACCCGTGGTGGTTGGGTGGAGAGTGTCCATAGGGGAATGAGCAGGAGAGTTGGGGGGGTTGCAGGGTAAATCCTCAGAGACGTCATTTAAGAACCATGGAGGCGTTGGGAGTGCCTCAGGTTCAGGAGAAATGACATGAAGATCCTCTAGTGATGAGGTAATGTCAATGATCGCTTCTGCGGGTTGGTGAGGTAGGGTCAATTGACGTTGCCGGTATTCAAGGATCATAGGACACTGGTATGTAAAATGAGCTAATGAATTGTAGAGAGAGCAAGGGCATCTCATACGTTCATTGACTGAAGTGGTGACATAGCGAATGTCGGTGATATTTGAAGAGGACGTAGCAGGGTGTGGGTTGTTTTGGAAGTTCTGGCGTACAACCGCTAATGTCTGCCGAAAGCGCGACAGTGCTAGGCAATGATGGGTGTAATGGCCATATTCTAAACATATAGCACAAGCATATTTGGTCCTCAACCCTTTACTACTAGAAGGGTTGGTGGTAGTAGTGGGACTAGCAGTAGTGACGGGTGTTGCAGGAGTTTGATTGGGGG
The DNA here is from genome assembly GCA_009831015.1 of Picea engelmannii. Classification (NCBI taxonomy): domain Eukaryota; kingdom Viridiplantae; phylum Streptophyta; class Pinopsida; order Pinales; family Pinaceae; genus Picea; species Picea engelmannii. The sequence continues at coordinate 14,826 of ML854886.1, read as the reverse complement.
GGAGAAAATTCTGTAATTCAGGTAGTGATGGACAGTTGTTGGTTTGGTGGCCCTCTTTTTTACATAGTGCGCAAGGTGGTGGGATGCGTGGAGGAAGTGGAGCGGTGGGATCCTTCTTCTTCCTCATGCCCCCAGCTGTAGCAGGGGGGTTAGTGAGTATGGGGGTAGTGGGGGTAAGGACAAGAATTTTCATGGGGATTCCTTCCTGTGGGGGAAGGGATGGTCGAGGGACCATCTCTGGTGGGTGTAAGTAACAAACTAGGATTGCTAACACCATATTGGGTAGTGTGAGCATGGCGGCTACCTGAAAATATTCTATACCTGGTGGAGGGTAAAAGAAGGGAATTTGAGTGAGGGGTTGGGAAATTTTCTCCCAAACGGGACTATGCCACTGAGGGGATGTGGATTCGTGGACTGTTGGGGTCAACTAGTGCGCAGGAGGCTCCAGTGGGAGTGGTTCTGCGACTATTGGGACATCAAGAATGACTAAAGCCTCCTGAGGGGGAAGAGCATCCTCTGTGTGGGTTCTGTTAGATGAGATGACACATACTTGATTAGCAGGATGGAGGAGTGGTGGTGCTCCATGGTATGTCCCTAACAAGGATGGATCTTTAAAAATCCCAGGACCCATCTCGACGAGTGGATATGCATCTTGGTTTGTGTGGATGAGGGGAAGAATGTTATCGAGGTTGGCAGATGGGTTAGGCTCATAATGTGAGACTTGGTCGATGGTCATGATCTTCCCATTGTGAGGGAAAATCATTGTCCGAAAGACAGAAGATGACACTGCCTTCATAGCATACATGTAGCTATGACCGAACATGATATTATAGTCGAGCAGGGCGTCGATAACTTCGATGTCAATGAGAATAGTCTTGTCCCTGAGTTCGACGAGAACGTTTTGGAAGAGCCCTTCGAGAGAGGATGGTCGTCTGTCATAAGCTCGTAATGTGATGGAAGAGGGTATGAGTTCCAGGGAACCAAGCTTTTGCCATACTATTTTGGACATGATGCACGTAGATGCACCTTCATCAATGATACACCGATGAACTGTGATGTTCCGTATTTTCACTGGTATTTGAAAAGCGATCAAGGCGGGAAGATGAGGTTCTCCGCTGTCAATATCAAAGGTGATAAGTTGAGTATCTGCAGGGTCGACTGCCCCCAAGGTGGAAAGTAATGATTTCCGCTGAGTGGGACAAGTCTGGAGGACTTCCAAGACTGACATGGCAGCCGGGGATTATGCTAAGTTGTCTACCAAACTATAGTTGTGAGCTGCCCTAGCTTGTGGGTTGTGGACATTCCTGCGCAAGGGGATACGAGGGATGCATAGTGGTGGTTCAGTGGAAGGGTGAGGGATCACCAACGGGGGTCCCGCCGGTGTAGGATTCGTCTCTGAAGTGATGGGAGGAGACTCAGTGGGTGCATGATACTGACGATTACGGGTTTGAAGAAGGATTTCTTCCTCACTGGTGAGGAGAATTGTACGCTCTGCTGGATTGTTGAGGTTGTGGTATTGGCCCACCTGAGGTGGGGGGTGTTGTGTATCCTGTTGGGTGTTTATCACACCTTGATGTGGAATAGGATTTTGAAGCATGGCGGGAGGGGGTTGTTGCACATATTGTTGTGGTGCTTGCTGAGGGGTAGTTTGTGCGGGAGGATGGGGAAGAGCACCTGAGTCTTTCAACCATTTGAAATCAGCGATCTGGGGGCAATGATGAGTGTAATGGCCAAACTCACCACAAAGGGCACAAGGGAAGATGGTTTTAACATTATTTCTCCCTTGGCATTTGTTATTATTGCCCCCTGGGGGGTTTTGGTTCCCTTGGTTCTGGTTGCCCCCAGTGGGTTGGTGCTGTGGGGGTTGATTCCCGCCTTGACCTGGGTTATTGTTATTCCTGTTCCATCCTTTCTTCTTGGCATTGTTCGATGGATGAGTTGGATTGGTAGTGTTTAACTGTTCAAAACTTTGGTATTGTTGAGCAGCAAAAGGTTGAATGAAATTTACCCCCGCATGTGGATGTGGGGGAGCCATGGGTTGTGGAGGACCTAGAAATGGGAAGTATGGATTTTGTGGTGGAACCGATCCATAAGGTACATAGGAAGGCGTAGTGCTTTCACTCGTACTATAAGCTGATGTTGAGGGAGTACCACTGTTTGTGGGAATAGGTGGATGTATGGGAGGTGTCGGTGGTGGTCCACTGATGGGTGGAGGTATAGAAACAGGGTATGGTTGTTGATAAGGGGGTGGGGGGTAATAAGAAGTGCCCCCATATGCCGATGAGTATTGAGGTGTTCCATACATTGGTGGTGGTTGGGGTTGTGGACCATGGTGTGTGGTGGCACCTATTAGTTCGTCTGCTGAGTGAGACATCCCAGGTTTGTCTTGGCCAAATGGCACAACTTTTGGAAGATCAGGAAGTACTGTGTATAAGTACCTTGACTGTGCATAGATGAGGTCATACTGTTGGGCCTTACTGATGGATTCCTCTTCGGATTGAGGGAAGGTGGAAGCTACATCCTTTCCAAGGAGAGAGACAAGTGATCTAAGAAACCAGTCAAGACATTGTTGCTTGGTGGTTTTCGCTTTGCACAAACTACGTTGCCTACGCCACTCATGAATGTGGTCAACGATGTGTGTGGATGAGGTTTTTTTGAATTTAGACAGTAGTTCTAGACCATTTTTATGGCAGATGGGTAATTGGAAGAAGGTCAAGAATGCTTTGGCCAATGACTCAAAGGTCACATGGGAACCTGATTTTTCTTCGACATACCATTTGGCTGATGGGCCAGTGAGTGTGCGTTGAAATAATCACAGTCTGATGGAATCATCCATAATGCTATTAGAAGAACACCATAGATGAAAGGTCATGACATGGTTGGCAGGGTCATCCCCTTCTTTTCCTTCAAACTTTGGTATGTCTGAAGGAAGTTTTGTTGGCATTGCAGGCCATGTGGCGTCATGCAATATAGGATCATTGGTGAGTTTGGTGAGATCCGGTATGTTGAGAGAGGCCA
>ML854885.1:0-16032 GCA_009831015.1 Picea engelmannii | reverse complement strand
AGATCCGTGATCCTATGATGAAAAGAAGAAGTGGAATCTCTAGGGCATGGAATCTATAAGAAACTCCATGAACCCAAGAGCTAAAGAAAAACATGAAGAAGAACATGAGGATTCCAAGAAAGAAAGAGGAACCAGAACAACCAATCATTGTATCAAGAATCACAAGATTACCAGCCTGATATGAACTCACTAAAAGAAATCAAGTAGAAGAACTGAAAGTCATGATGAAGAACAATGTATGGAAGACTTATGAATGAAAGCATTGCGAGATCTAAAACCAGAGGTTCTCCCAGATGGAGGGAGAAGACTATGATGATTACTTGTTTCAATAAACCAGACTTATCTCTACATAAGTCATTATATCATCCAAAACATCCATAAGTTGGAGTTCTACATCAGATGAATGCAAAGAATGTTCTCCAGAGAAATTGAATAAAGAGCATATGAAGAGAAATCTCAAGACTTTGAGGCATACCAAAAAGAGACTCCTGTATGCAGATAGAAGAAGATAACTTGGTGGAGAATCTCCAGTGCACAGCAGAAGCATGGTGAAAATTTCCTATAAACATCAAGATGACTACTCAGTAGATCAGATCTCATGATGACAGAAGAAGTGCCACATAGATATATTCCAGCTTTCCAACTATGATATACTCTATTGTTCAGATCTACATGAAGCCTTCACAGTGTTCCAGACTAAAGTACATTTGAAATCAAGCATTACATTATCCATGACGAAGTCCAGAAAGGAGAAAATGATTCTCCAATACATATCTCCACAGACGAGCAGATAAGCAGACATTTTGGTAAAGCCTCTATCCAAGAAAAAAGAGTTTGCGTACTCAAGCTGGAGCTTGTGGAAACAACTTCCTTCTTATTGAAAAAGGAAGAAATGACTCTCCAAGTTAGGAGAGAGCACCGAAAACCTTGTGAAGACATTCATCTTTAAAATTGAAAAACAGTCCATCTTGGACAAATGCTTTCTTGTTTGGAAAGTGGATTGAGACTTCTGACGGACAGTCACTTTCCATTGTGGTTAACATGGGAAGTAGTCTGATTGTTGATGTATCATAGACAGCGACTTCGCATTGTGGTTAACATGAGGAGCGGTCTAGGGCAATCTCTCTTCTTGAGGATTACTCAAGAAGACTGGCCCGCCTCGCCGAACAGCGATTTCTCATTGTGGTTAACATGATGAATGGTCTGTTTTGGAGGTTGATGCAGGACAGTCTTTTCCGCTTGTGGTTAACAGAGGAAATGGTTCGGACAGTCATTCCTTAGGTTTATACATTCTCTCCAGGGTGCACTTTGATTAGTGTAGAAGGAATGGCCCAGGGTGGGGAATGGTCTAGACTCAGCAATCAGGGACAGACATTCCTTAAGGTTTATACATTCTCTCCCGGGTGCACTTTGATTAGTGTAGGAGGAATGGCCTAGGGTGGGGAATGGTCCAGACTCAGCATTCCTTAGGGTTATACATTCTCTCCAGGGCGCACTTTGATTAGTGTAGGAAGAATGGCCCAGGGTGGGGAATGGTCCATGTTCAGAAGGCAGGACAGTTATTCTTCCTTGTTTGAGAAGAATAGTCCAAATATCTCATTGTTCTACTTTGAGGGCAGATATTCTTTCATATCTCACAAACGTGAGTGAAAGATTGGCCCAGATAATTCAATTTATATCATAACATCGTTTCTATGCAAGTTGTTATCAGATGTTTGTTATGAAGACAGTAGATATAGACTACTATGGTGGATATGTTTCACTGTTCGTGAGGCAGATATTCTTTCAGAGCTCACAGATGTGAGTGAAAGATCGACCCAAATAATTCAATATATATCATAACATTGTTTCTGTGCAGGTTGCTATCAGATGTTTGTTATGAAGACTGTATGACAGTAGATGTGGACTACTATGGTGGATATGTTCCACTGTTCGTAACTATACGTTGTTGATCAAGTACTTGTGTGTTACTTGGTGTGGTAGTGAACCACTGGATTGTAGTTATGTACTACTATGGATAGACACAGTTGTGTTCCATTTTTGTTCTAACTGCCTTGAAGACTATCAAAAATTTATTGAAGATAATCATCATCCAGACGAATGATGAACAGAGATTTTCCAAACGGAAAATGGTTTAGAGCATTTACTCTTCTAGATTATAAGAATGGCTCTTGTATCACTCTATAAGTGACTTATCCAGCGTCATGTCTAATTACTCTGATGAAGTATGGTTTCGAGAGATGATGTAGCTGATGGTGATGGTGATGCTCATGATCTAGTCATGAGATAGTCTAGACGACTATATTGATGCTACCGGGTAAATGGTATGTTTTTGTGCTCAAGACCATTACCTGTAATACCTCCCTTGCTAGGAGGGAGTGTTAATATTATGGTAGCTGCGGGAGGTATTTACCTCCACATGTGAACCTGACGAGAATAGAAGACTCCGAAAAGCAAGAGAAAACCCTAATGAGTTGGCTAATAACCCTAGAAGCCTTGTCGGCTCAAGAAGATAATTTATATTAGGTTATTAGACTACAAGAGAAGAAGTCGGCCAGAAATAATAATAATATACTAAACAGACACTATCCAGAAGGAGAAGTCGGCCCCAACAAATCTGGCAGAACCAGTATAAATACAGGGCGCCAGTTCTCATTTGACACATCTTAGAATTGCAGTTCCCAGTTGGTGGGCACTGCAGTTCCCAGTTTGGTGCGCACATGTGGAGGAGGGTTGTAGGTGCCGCTGCAACAGCAGCTAGTTTTCAGTATTGGCTTGGACTATCTCTTGGCTAGGGTTTGGACTATCTGATCAACTATTGTTGGTGCGCTATCCTTGTAGGAAGATGCGCTACACCTTGTTTCGCTATCTAGCCTAGGGTTTACTTCCGGAGTAATTCTCAGTCAAGGTTAAGGTGCTCAGAGGGTGGCTTCAGCCTATGGTTGGGTGACGAGGGTATCGTCAATGGTAAAACGAGCACACTATCTTCTATATTCTAACAACTGACACCTAGCACGAGCTATCATCCTCAGACTGAAGGGCAGACCGACATTGTGAATAAATGGCTTGAAGGTTATCTGAGGAATTATGTGTCAGGCCAACAGAAAGCCTGGATAAAGCGGTTACACCTGGGTGAGCACTACTACAACACAACCTATCACATGTCGATTGGGATGACACCCTTCTGAGCTTTGTATGGATATGATGCACCCACATTTGTGGATCGGGTGTTTGGATACAACAAGGCACCTAAAGCTAAATATTGGATTTCGGAGAGCCAGGATATTCTACGGACCCTCAAGGAAAATTTGCAGATGGCTCAGAATCAACAGCAGATCTATGCATACAAGCATCTGGTGGAACATAGCTTTGAGGTCGGGGACTTGGTGTACCTACCTCTGCAGCCCTATAGGAAGTCGTCACTTAAGATGAAGGGGGCAGAAAAATTGAAACCTAGATTCTACGAACCCTACAGGATTTCGAGGCATATAGGAGAGGTGGTATACGAGCTAAAGCTTCCAAAGGGATGCAAAATACATAATTTCTTCCATGTTTCCTGTCACAAGAAGGCATTGGGGCAGCCTGTCGTCACTTCTACCGAATTTCCACCACTGGTTGAAGAAGGACAGTTGATTCTAGTTCCTGAGGAGATTTTGGAGATCAGGGAGTAAAAGCTAAGGAACAGAACTATCAAAGAGTACCTTGTTAAATGGAAGGATTTTCCTATCGAGGATGCTACATGGGAAGGAGAACAGGTGCTCCAACATCCTGGATTAAAATTGCTTGTGAACAAGCAATCTTGGGCGGGGAGGACTGTAATGTCCCCAACCGCTTAAGAGTCACAAGGGAAAATTCCGCTAGCCTAATTACGTTCCCATGGGCTAAGGCAGAAAAGTGAACTAGGTAACATAATTTGCCTAGGAGAACTTTATAAAGTTAAGTGGGGAAAAGAGGGAACAAGGGTCCTAGGCAAATAAAAAGTCACTTTAAAATTATAAAGTGAGAAACCCACTAAAGTGACTTTTTTTTAACAAAATAATAAAGGAGCAGGAAAAGACTCAAGTGAGTATTAAAAAGGGAAAATGAGAAGCCTCTCTCATTCTTGCATATTTTACACTTGAGAAAAAGGAAATCGGAGAGATCTTGAAAAAAGAGTCTAGGGTTTGAGGAAACCCTTATCTGGTTACTGGTTTCGATGTTGCAACTATACACCCTAGCTGGTCTTGGGAGAAAATCACTCAGATTTCTTCGGTGATCTTCATTGCCATTGAGTTTTACCTTTGTGTAGTCGAGTTTCTTTGGCTGGTAGCTAGTTTCTTGTTGTATGGCAGCTGAGTTTTCTATTGGAGGGCCGAGTTGGTATTAGAAGCTGATTTCCATAACTTTGTGGGTCGAGTTACTTGAATAGGGGCGAATTATTTACTGCTGGGTGAAGTTATTGGTGATAGGGGCCGAGTTTATGGGTTTGAGGCTTTGAGCCTACTCCTTTAGCAGCTGCGCACTTCATCTACAGTCTGGGCACGATTTCTAGTGTGTGGACAGTGCATACCAGAGGGGAAGTATTTCGTGTGGGCTGGAAACCCTTTGGGACAAGTCTGCTGATAAAGAAAAGGGGGTCGATTCACTCTTTCTGTGCCAATAAGCTTCCAAACAGGGTCGATTCACTCCCAGGGGAACAGAGGAATTATTTATTGAGCTGATGTACACATTCACTTACTCCTGGGCGCTATTTCTGCCGTTATATGTCATTACTCATTGCTGGTTATTGATTCTGGGCATATTTCCTAAGTGCTGGGCACTTATTTTGTATTGCTGGGTGCATATTTATATTGCTGAAGGTTTATTTTGCATTACTGGGCACACATCTTTATTGCTGGGCACTTATTTGCATTGTTGGGTGCTTATTTGTGTTGCTGGGCACTATATTTGTATTTCTGGGCACTGTAACTTATTGCAGCAGCAGACTGCCAGTCTTATCTCTGTTAGAACAGATTTAAAAGACTTCTCAACGTGCAAAGACAGCCCAAACATATACACCAGGTTCCAATTTGATTATTGCATGGTTTACAATGTCTTTTCAATCATATTTGCTGCTGTAGGTTGTCAATGCCATTACATTTGGTAGTTCAAATCTGGTATTGTTTATAATCTCCATTTGCTGGCATCAAATACAATATTTTCCATTGCATACTCAATTAAAACTAGAAACCAGCAAACTGTTTGAAAAAGGTGCAAACGAAAACCCAACGAAATCACCGAAAAATTCTAGTGGGAATATTACAGTAATGCATGGCACTCTCCTAAAAGCTTCAATGGTGTGAAATGCCTCCAAATATGTAACTTATGCCTTGGGATATGTGAAATGCCTCCAAATATGTAACTTATGCCTTGAGATATGTGAAATGACTCAAACTACAATATCAAAGAAAGAAAATGCATCATCATATGTAGAAGACACCTAAAAGGTGAATCGCGGCCACATGTGCAACACCCCGTCCAAATATGTGAACTCAACTATAGAACATGACTCAAAAGACGTGAGCACCATAACATGTGAAAGAAAAAAGCAAACATGTAGATCTCTATCTCTTCCAAACCCAATGAACAACACTATGTTAGCATTCACAACTCGTACCAAGCTCCCAAAGCTCACATCCTCATCACAGTACGGCTGAGAAGAATGCCTCGAAAATGCAAAAAAGAGTTGTATTTTCAAGCGATAACAAGTCCGGAGAGAAAGTTAGCTGTAGTGACAGTGGGCTAGCTTTCTGCCGGTTGCAGCAGAGTTAGCCTTGCTGATTTTGTGGCAGGTCACAAGGACAATCTTGAGCACTAACAAGTGTTTTATTGTTATCCCTTTCCTGCACACATCATTACCATTCTGCCTCTGGTATAAACAAAACTGTCATTTGTTTATCAATTAGTGATTCTATCTTTTTAAATCCTAGTGTTCTAGCCTCTAGAGAGGTAAGGAATCTGTAGTAACCAAAAATCCCTAACTTGATTTTATAAGTCCATCTTTTTATATATATAACAGCATGCCCTAATGCATTACCATTTACTGCAAAACGTATTAGAGATGACTCCACAATACTTGCGGGATGATTCATTTAACCATGATATCATTCTCAGTGAAGCCTGCTTATAAGAAAATTCACACATCAAATTCATGCTAGAACTCAAAACGTAATTTCTCCCAGGAGAGAAGAGTACAAATTGAACAATCTAAATCTAGTATTCGAACCTGAACCACTGTTTCATAATTTAGAAGAGCATCAATTGCCTTGCCCGACACGCGCTCCTCAAATTTGTTTGCCTGAAAATTGAAATGCACATTTCTCATACAAGTCATTAAGAAAATAAATAAATTCAATTTCATAGATCGCATTGCACCAGAAAAAAGATGCTAATCCATTCATATTAAATAATATAGCAAACTTTCTAATGTAGATAAAGAAAATCCTGAGTGCAAAGAAGCATTGGCCTTCTGTGATCTCTTGTGAGACAAATGAGCTTCATTAAAAAATATCTGATTCATTTGTTAATGAAATGTTTTAATCGCAGCTTAAATCCTATGACCAAGAATTTAGAATATATCAAGTGTGATCTTTGTTATAGCACAAGTTGTAGGTTGGGAAAAGCCCGACCCAACCACAAAAGCAAGTGCTACAACTTGGAAAACCTACACCCAATGTCACCTCGATGTAGGTCCTGCACTTCAAGGGTGACTAGGTCACTCTAGGGAGGCAATCCCAGTGACCCTATGGGGAATGAGATGGGGATGGATAGAGATGGAAGTGGAGCCCCTAGAGGTCAAATCTAAATGGAATGAAATGTGGAAAGAGATGCCTTGTAACTCAAGTGATCGTTGCCCCAAAGGTGTAGTACTTCTTCGGATGATTGTACCTGCCCAAGACAAAAGAAACTCCAACTTGCGATGATATATGTTAGTATGGATCAGCAAGTTAAGCTTGCTGTCCCTAATTTGCAGCAGTAGATGACAGTTTATATCAGCAAGTAATACATTCAAATCAGCATGTAAAGCATAAGATCAATCAACAATATTATCAATGAATATGGCAAGCAATTATGACTGAAAGCTGGAACTTTGAGGCTAAATAAAGCAAGCTGTTGTAACATGTATTTTCTGCAGAAAATTGCAGCGTTATGGCTGTAGCATTCAATGGCATGCAGTAGCAAAATCAACCATGGAAAAGTGCCAAGAACTATCCCAAAAAATGTGCCTTAGTTAGTAGAGTTAGTGTGCAAAATTTAGGAGCTACTCTAGGGTTAGTTTAGTAGTTAAGAGTGAATTAGTAGCTAGGGTTATGCAGACTTAATGGTTGTAGGTTAAAGTTTGTAATAGCAACTAAAGTAGTGGGACAGAGGGGACGCCCTAGTAGGGGAAGACTCCTCTCAATGTGGAAAACCAACTCCAAGCAAGAGATTTTTCAAAAGACAATTTCACATTTCCCAAGGCAATGATTTTCTATCTCCGATGCAAAAAAAAAAATGACTAGTGCATGTTCGTCTCTAACTTTGTTCTTGATTTAGTGAGAATCCCTTATCCTAAATCCTCCCTGCTTATATCTCATTGCTTGATTTTAATAGATTTTAATATTTGGTTTGAGATTTTCATGCTTTGCATTTTTGGCATTTTTGAATAATTTTCTTAAGTTTGAAGGTTTAAGATATGGATTAATGAGATGTTCATCATTTGCTTATTTGAATTTTGAAAATTCAAATTATTGCCAAGTCAGCAATGGCGCTACAAGAATAACGATATTCCTACAGTGCTAAAGTAATTATGCTTTGACATGCACCAGCCATCCAAATCTCGTCATGATCACACAAATCGTGGACAAAAGACCTGCATGTACTCCACGATCTCGCTTAAATCGATGATGCCGTTTGAACCGTTGCATGAATAAGATCACTCTGTACGTGCAAGGACCTGCATCAAATCAATCCTATTTCCAATATTATTAAATGACACTGTGATCTATTATTTTAACTCGTCAGATGATGTGTGCAAATATCCATTTAAGGAAATCGTTATGTAATAACAACTACAGGTTTCAAAATTCTCGTTTTCAAACAGCCCAGAGTTTTACAGGACTGTATTAGTGAGATGGTGCCAAAGAAAAGTGGCAAATCGTTAGGTTGGAACCTGAGGGTATTGAACTACTTGAAGCTTACCCACAGATGGCTCAAAGATTTAAGGATGCTAGTTGGTTTGAGTTTTTTACCACTTTCAAGGGACATGACGAACAGGTGTCCATGCTATTCGTAGAGAACTTTGATGGTTTCGAAGTTGTGATTGGAAAGCTGTTGATGATAGTGTCGGAACACTCCATTGCCAAACCTTGCAAATTGTCGATTGGGGCAGAACGATGGTGGAAAAAGGAGCACGTGATCATAGAGTTTGTGAACCAATTCTTGTTACCAGATTGGAAGAAAGGAGTTCCTCACAACTAGATCAGACAGGAGTGGCATACCGCTCTGATCATAATTCACAGGTATATCACCTGCGAGGGTAGATTCTCGTTGGTTTACATCTACCATATTAGGTTATTAATGCACATCAATGGAGACTACCCCCTAAATCTACCATGTTTTCTACTCAAAAGCCTATCGAAGATGTCAAAAAGGGTACAGTCTCACCCTGCCACTGCTAAAGGTAGCTTGTTCCATCAAGTTTTGATAAAGACACTGGTTGTTTCTGCTTTGAGTGAAGTACAAAGCCCTTGGGATTGGTTGATCCAATATCTAAATAATGATCCACAGCCAAGCAAACAGAAAAAGGCTAAAGGAAAAAGGAAAGCTACATAGAAACAGAGTATCATAGTTAATGAACTCCCAGTCAAAGAAGAAATGTCTGCAACCAGGGTGACAAGGACCAGCAAAAGAAAGAAGCAGATTCAACAAATCCCTGTTGATAACCCTGTAGATGACATTTAGGAAGAAGCCATGACCAACAGAGGTAAGAGATCAAAACTTGATGCAGAGATTGAAATGTTTTCTAATGCAAACATAAAAATGGAAGAAGATACAAATGAGGATTATAATATAAGCTCAATTAAACCCACAGTCAAACATAAACAGAAATCAACTAGTAAGAAAGGTGCCACACGCAAAAAACAAAGGAATAAATCTGCACCTGTGTCTCAATACCCTAGGAAGAACTCCACTAGGGTTGCCAACAAATACAGGTTAACATCCAAAGCTATGTTTGACCCATCTATCAAAGAGGAAAATGTCATAGTCATAGAGGACCATTCTGAGGTCTCCGAAGCAGGTGTCAAAGAAAAGGCAAAAAGACGTCCATTACACAAGAAAGCAAAAGAAAATAAAAATTTGGGGAAAACAACAGAAAAAGGCAAACAGATTGCTCAATTTCCTACAAGACCTATAACAAGAGCTACCACCAAAATATCAAGAGCTGAAGCACTTTCTAAAGGCACCAGTAGAATTTTTGAAAACAAAGATGATCATCCTGTAGACTCAGACAAAATATCAGATATTCAAGAGGCCATGGACTCAAATAGTTCTGATGATGATCATAGTTCAGGACTAGCTTCTAGATACCAAATTAAACTGAGAGAACCTAAGGTTGCCATAAACTTAAGCAGACCAGCACCTGCAGAAGAATTTCCATAATTCAAAGTCAACGTCAGAAGTGATGAAGAGAAGATCAAAGAACTTCAGAAAATGGTGAAAGAGTTAAACAAGGTAAAGGCTCAAGTAGAGAAATGGAGCGCCAAATAGCAAGAAAAGATGCAGGGCTTCAAGAAGAAAAGAAAGGAGCAAAAAGCATTACTCAAAGAGCTACAAGAGTCTAACTTCAAATTGTATTGGCACAACATCATCCTCACAACCAAACTAAAACAGAGGACCACCAAAGCCAGTGCTGTTATTATATCATGATAAGCCTTATGAAGCTCTTTTGCACAGTTTTTGAAGTTTTGTTATTTACCTAAGGAGTAAATGATGATCTACTTGTTTTTTACTTGTGAAGCTAGATAATTCGAATGTATAACTCAGTCAAAACCATTTCCAAATTTTGTGGGATCTGATATGTTGTTGTAAAATCATTTTGGATTAAGTTGTTGAGTTGTTTTCTATTTTGGAAATGTAAATGCTCATTTTGAGTTGATCCTCCTCAAAGATAGATACTAATCAGATCCTATCCTTAACAGAACACTAGAAGTAGGATCTATAGTTATCTTTTGGATAGTATAAATAGACAGATGAAAGACTGTGGTGGTCGAAAAATTGGATTTTCAGGGACCCATTTTGAAACTCCTTGTAAGACATTTCTATTCTATGTTGACACTTAATGACAAAGGCATATTGATGGTTAGACTTTCTCTTCTTCTATGTTCTTTTTATCTTCTTGCTTGAGATCATTTATCAAATTGCAATGCATTGTTTTCTTGATTATCAATTGATACAGTGAAGAATTTGTTGTTGTTATTATTTTCAAGCTTTGATCTACAAGCTAATGTTCTTGTTTCTTAATTATATTTTGAGATAAGAATTCTATGAGGGGTTAACAAATTGGAGACCTCTTATTCTCTTTCCTTATTTGTCTGATTCATCTATGTGGCTACCCTTTAACTAGTCAGTGGGATATCTCTTGTCCTTATTCTGAAATTCATGTTTATCTTGAATCCTTGAACCAGTTTTCAACAACCCTTTTCAAAAACCAAATCATAACACCCTCAAAATACTATTGAATTAACCTGATGATGCCCTAGCTTTCCCTTTCACAGTCAAGTGCAACTTTAGGGACTAACATCTTTTGGCGCCGCTTCCGAGACGAAGAAACGAAGATATCTTCCCTAGGGAAACGACAAGATTAGATTCAAATCTTGATGGTGAAGAAGATCTTGGACATTATATAAGACTGTGATTTTTCACCTGCCAACTCCTCTGTGGTAATTCTGGCTCCTAAAAGAGAAGGCAAAGGACCTAAAACTCCTCCAACTTCCTCATCATCTACTAAAAGACCAGTAACCAGGAAAAATCCAAACCCAGAGCATGTTGCAGCAGTACCAAACCCTGAAAATTAATCAAGAAAATCGAAAGTTATTTCTAGACAACCCTCTCTCTCAAAGGGAAAATTGCCTTCAAAAAGCTCTCAAGGACAATCCTCTGAAATCACCAAACTCCAATCAGATGAAGAAGTAATTCCTGAAAGTGAGATCAAACCTGTCATTGAGCCTGCTACAGTTTCCTTTCCTTCAACTATCTCAGAATTAAATTTAAATCAATGGAAGCTACTAGCTGAGCTCATTGAAGAGGAAAATTCAAATACTTTGTCTGTGCTTGAAGACTTGAGAGATCACACCAAAGATATTAAAAGTGAACCAGAAATACTCTCTTCATCATCTCATTCTCTTTCTTCTGAAGAAGTTAAACCACACTATTCCTCTTTTGAAAACCCTGTTTTTCTTGGCCCATCATCTGACTCCAGTCCAGAAAAGAAACCCCTGTCTGCTAAAGATCAAGAATTATTATCAGTACAGCTAAGTTGCCACAAACAGGGGACAACTTATCTTTCTACATCACCAATCTTGCTTACTCCTAAAGCTCAAACACCAAAGATAGAAAATATGGTTGTAAACAGAATGGATGCAATTGTGGCAACCAGATATGCACCTTTGATCTTGCCACAAGTGTTGTATGCTTTTCCACACAATGAGTATATGAAATATTTTCCAAAATTCAATGCAGAAGGAGGAGTTACTGTTGAAGAGCATTTAAATTCTTTCTACAGTTTTGCAAACAATTTCAATGTAGAGCATGCAGATGTGTGGATGAGAGCAGAGTTTAGATGGTGAAGTAAGAAAATGGTTCAGGAGCTTGCCACCTAATTCAATTGTTGATATTGATGCCTTGGATGACACCTTTTTAAGACACTAGGGAGACAAGAAAGACTACTTATACTACATTACTGAATTTGGTGCTTTAAAAAGGAAACAAGGTGAATAAATATCTGATTTTACTAAAAGGTTCAATAAAATGTACAGTAAAATTCCAGATGAAATTAAGCCTTCAAAAACATCATCCAAAATCACCTTTGCCAATGCTTTTGATGCTGAATTTTCTTCGTTACTAAGAGAAAGAAGGTCTGCTACCCTAAGCCAGATGCAAGAAGCTGCTATTGAGGTAGAATCTAACATATTAGCAGCAGACAAATTGAAGTCCAGGGGTGATAGAGACAGGAAAAAACAGAAAGAAGAACTTCCTTCCTCTTCTCATACAACATCTGATTCTAAGATGGATGAAATGGCTAAGATGTTGAAGACTTTAACATCTGATATGGCCAGGTTGAAAATGGAACAAAAACATCCCAGTAGACCCATACAGGAGGGTGGATACAGAAATACAAATCAATACATGAGGCCAAACAATGTACCTCAAATCTTACCGAGAGAAAAGAAGAATCAAAAAGATCAAAAGGTTTTGCCTCCTTTCCAGAATAATGCAGTAGATGAGGTGGAGGATGAAGATGATACAGAAGATGAACCTACAGTACATTTAAATGATTCAGAATCATCCCTTCTGCATTTGACACAGCAAGATTATGAAGATGCTTTGATATTAAATCAGTTTGAAGAAGGGGATGTTGATGAGGTCATCCAGAAGGAACCTAAAAGGAAGAAATATAATCTCAGATCCAGTTCAAATACACCTAAAGTGGATACCCTTGTTTCCAAAAAGAAGGCCAGTACTCCAGTTAAAACAGGGATCAATAAAGACAGTCCTGAGATTCAGATTGATCAACCATTAAAGAACCCTGCCAAGGTTAGTACTACAGAGTTAAAGGAATCGGAAAAGACTGTTTCTTCTTTTAGCCTAGAACATGAAATTAACAAAATCAAGATATATCTGCCTCTGCTAGAACTAATGAAAACAGAGCCTTTTAGGAAGATTGTTCTTAAGGCTTTACAGCCTCCTGCTCAGGTCACCTTTTCAGATACTGTCAACCTTGAAGATGAGAACCCGGCTATAACCATTGGACCTCATACAGAAGACAGAATTGATACTTCCCCTCCATTCTACATATCACTAAATGTCCATGATAAGATTTTGCATGACTTCCTAATAGATTCTGGTTCCTCGCACAATGTCATGCCTAAGGTGGTGATGGATGAATTAGGGTTAGATATTACTAAACCTTACCATGATCTATATTCTTTTGATCCAGGAAAGTCAAATGCCTAGTTATCAAGGACATGGTTGTTACTCTTTCCCAATTACCTATGAAGAGTGTGGTATTGGATGTTATTGTGGCTGACATACCTCCAAAATTTGGAATGCTTTTGTCAAGATCTTGGGCCAAAAAAGTAGGAGGCACTCTACAGATGGATCTTAGTTATGCTACCATACCTATTTTTGGTGGGGAACATCAGAGATTATATAGGTAAGTGAGACTGGCTTATTTGGTAAGTGATCATGAAAACCCTACTAATCATCCTATATATGTTGTAGAAGATGATCTTGGTTCGTCTATTTTTCATATTGGTGATCAGATGGCAGAAACATCAGTTAGGAAAACAACACCTGCAGTTGGGGACAGTGCAGATAATTTTGTTTGGAAAATGTATTTTGATGGGGCCTGTTCTAGAGAAGGTTTTGGCACTGGGATTGTTTTAATATCCCCCACCAAAGAGGTCATTCCTATGTCATATAAACTTGAATTTGATACAACCAATAACATCAGTGAGTATGAAGCCTTGCTGTTAGGGTTGAACGCTGCTAAAGATATGGGTATAGATAAGCTCTCTGTTTTTGGAGATTCAGAACTAATTATCGACCAGATTAAAAACATTTACCAAGTAGCAAAGGTTGAAACAATATAGGAATGAAGTGTGGGATTATGTGGATAATTTCTTTTTGGCATTCAACATTACTTTTGTGCACAAAAATTTGAATCAGCAAGCTGACTCTTTGGCACTTGCAGCCAACAACTTTGACACTCCAATGTTTCCTAATTTGAAATTTGAGATTGAGGTTAGACACAGACCCTCAATACCAGATAATATCAAAAATTGGCAGGTTTTTAAAGATGATGAGGAGATTCAAAGATTCTTAAAGACTATTGAAGAGTTTTCTGACATTTCAATAGATCAAGACAATGAAGATGATGATGTAGAGATACATGTTGTAGATGTTCTTCAAGACAGTGTTGTTGGGCACAAAATGATCGAATTAAAGACAAATCATCTGCCTAAAGGTTTGGTTCCACTTGAGAGACTGTTTGATCACAATGATGTTTCCAGGAAGGCTATTATTTAGATAGAAGAAACTAATGTAGTGGACTGTGATATCAGTTCCGATTCATATCCCAGGTTGGTTAAAATATCTAGAAAACTGTCACAAAAACAGAGAGATATATATGTTGAATTGATGAAGCAATATTCAGATGTATTTGCGTAGTCTTATGAAGACCTGAAAGTGTTTGATACAGAGATCATACAGCACAAAATTCCTTTGAAACTTGGATCAAAACCTTTTAAGCAAAAGCCTAGGCAATTTAATCCTTTGTTGTTACCCATAATAGAAAAAGAGCTGAAAAGCTTATTGGATGCCAAAATTATAGTGCCACTAAGATACTCAGAGTGGGTAACTAATCTTGTACCTGTCAAGAAGAAGAGTGGAGAGCTAAGAATCTGTGTGGACTTCAGGAATTTGAACAGGTGCTCCCTAAAGGACAATTATCCATTACCAAAAATGGATCATATTTTACAGAGGGTTGTAGGAGCAAAGAAGATCTCTATACTTGATGGATACTCAGGGTGCAATCAAATATCAGTAATAGAGGAGGACAAAAAGAAAACAACTTTTACCACTCCATGGGGCACTTTCATGTATGAAAAGATGCCCTTTGGTTTGATAAATGCAAGAGCCACTTTTCAGAGGGCTATGGACATCGCTTTTATTGGTGAGAAAGACAGGTTTGTAGTTATTTATCTTGATGAAATCATTGTATTTTCAGCATCTGATGAAGAAAATTTACAGCACTTGAAGCAAACTTTTGAGAAATGTAGGAGGTACGGTATATCACTTAATCCTAAAAAATCACATTTTGTCATGGAGGAAGGAAAACTTCTGGGACACATTGTTTCACCTGAAGGTATTAAAATAGATCCTGAAAGAGTAAAAACTATCCAACAAATAGACATTCCGAGAAACAAGAAGTCTATTAAGACCTTCATTGGTAAAATTATTTTTTTAAGGAGGTTTATACCTAATTTTGCAGAGATTATCCAGTACATTACTAACATGATGAAAAAGGATGCATAAATTAAGTGGATACCAGAAGCTAAAGAATCTTTTGAGAAGATTAAGCAGGCTCTTGTTCAGAGCCCTGTTCTTATCAGTCCAAATTACTCCAAAGAATTCATGATCTTTTCATTTCCCTCAGAAGACACCATAGTTGTTGTTCTTCTACAAAGAAATGAGCAAGGATATGAGCAGCATGTTATCCCCGTTTTCTAGGGATAACTAGGAGATCATGTCTCGAGGCCCACAGGTCCTAGACATGAAGTACCGAGAGCAGGATCGACCTGAGCATGGCCCTGGAGGACCCATCCTTCCCTTTCTTCGCCAGATTTGTCCTGTCAGCAGCAGCAGCATCCATCACCATCGGCTTGGACTTGCATCACAGAAGACTCTTGCTGCATGAGGTAATTGGTCCAAGTATCATGGTATGTGTCATGTTTGATCGTTATAACTTTCAGATATATGCATCAGGTTCCTTAAATTTCTGACAACTGCTTGGATCTTACACTAACCCACTTGACCATTGTTGGGGGGATTCGCGGGGTTCCCTAGCAAGCTTGTATCCATGGGTTTTGGTTAGCCACCTAGGGGGATTTGAAGAGCCATCGTGTAATATCCCCATTTTGGGACATTATAACATTACAACATTTCAGTGTGTTATGCCTACCCGAGTAGCCAGAAGCAGTTTATTTGGGCCTGCCTTGTATCGTTCATCATCAGGATCCATTCCGCACAACT
>ML854884.1:52372-67974 GCA_009831015.1 Picea engelmannii | reverse complement strand
AATAATAATAATTAAGGGTATTTTATTAAATAATAACTAAGTAGGTGAGACCCCTTGTGATTCCCTTTATTTCTTAACAAAAATAAACATAATTAGACAACCAATCAAACACATGCATCCTTGTGGCTCCCATAATTATTTCCACAATTTGAAACTTAAAAATAAGAAATATTTCAAATTATATCGAAACATGTAAATATCCACAATATCCAAAAATAATTTGCTTTCCAAAACTTTCAGCTGTCTAGTGTCCTCAATAAATCAATTATAACACATAAATCAAAATCCATATTTTCCACTTTGAGAGACAATTTTTCCTTTGTTACTGTTGTCCCCTTTGGACTTCCCTGAATTATCCTTAGGTTGGGTGGAACCTTGAGGCTTGATCTCACTAATGACATGGGAACAATCATCCCTCAAGTGCATACAAGAGGATATTGACTTGGATGAGTCACTTGAAGGGGAGGAGGGAGTAGAAACAACTTTACTTTTGTCATGCACATGGTGAGCATCGATTTTGAGTCATTTTCTTTCATGGGAGGACTGTACAGGTGAGTGTGTAGGGGAAATTTGAACATTTGGGTTTACAGGTGGAGGAGGAGGAGGTAATGAAAAATTTGGCCAGCCACGATGGTGGGAGACTGTTGGGTGAGCAGTCTCCTGCCATCCATCATTCTCGGGAACTTCAGGTTACAAAGATACATGGGGAGGCACAGGGGTACCAATAACATTTTGGGGCTGGAAGGGAGGCCTCTCTGTTCTAGGATGAATTATCCCTTGCCCAATCCAATTGAAAACTCGATCTTGAAAAAGATGGTTTAACTCTTGAGGATCGACATCGAAATGAATTGAGAATATGGGCCTTCTAGGCCCTCTGTTCCAGTTGTCTCTTCCCCTATTGTTTCAGCCATGAATACCTATGCTGAAGAAGCTCATCCTGTATTCATCAATTATTAACAACTAGCTCTTAACAAACCATACATGAAATTCTCTTTATATGAAATAGAGTTTGGCTTAGAAATTAACATCAGTCCCATGCAATCCAATCCATAAAAATTATTTAATAATTTACAAATGAGCAGGGGGTGAAGTAGGGTTCATGGGATATCTGGGGGGATTGTAATAAGCGAAAAAGTGATATCATGATAGGGAGTAAGAACACGAGTATTGCTCAACAATTCATTAAATAACTGACTGTGAAAACAATACCAAAATGTATCAACTGCCATCTATCTCTGTGTTATTTTTTAATCACTATCATACAGAGTTTTAATTTTATTTTAGTGAACAGGGCATGCAAAATGAATTTTGGATCGTGAGGGGATTTATAATGAGTGAAAAAGTGATAAAATGAGAGGGAATTATACATATACTGTTCATAGAATAAATTAAACCAACAAACAATCACAACTTTGTTCCAATCACAATCCAAAAGCATCTACTTCCAAGACCAAGATCCTTGAACTGTTCCTTAATTACATACATATTACTTCCTATCTTCAATAAAACAATTTAATTTCCCAAAATTATTTAATTTATATCAATATGTGCATTCTATATAATGACTACACAAATCATTTCCAGTTCCACAGTAACAACATAACCATTCGAGCCACAGTCCTGCATGTTCTAATGCTAATCTCTTCTTTTAAAAGAAACATAATATGCACAACGATTCCACTATTTATATTCAATATTCATCCCTGGTAATCAAATGATAATAGACACAACGCTAACCACCCACAATCAACCATCATCAAATAATAATTGGGCCCGATTTAATCACACATAGGTCCTTCTTAAATATGAACAAAACTAAGAGCATGTTTAATGAACCAAACATACACATATGCCTTCAACAATATAATCGATCCCAACCCTGATTCGACAACAACTTTAACTAAAAACAAGTAGCTTTGATCTTGAGATCCGCATTCATCAAACATATACAGACTTCCTTCCAAAATAAATGCTCGATAAAATATAGAGCCATATGATGCATGAAGAGAGCATAACCATATCAACACACAAGTGTCCCCTTTAAACTTGATAGAATCATGGTCGTGCTATGATTTAACAAAGTGATGAGTGGAAAGACCACAATCAACCAAAAAAAAATCTCTCGAGATGTAGGTAACCCATACAAATTAATTACAGAGAGGAAATACAAAGACTTGATGAAGAAAGGTCTTGAAGTTAGAGATCCTGTGCCCTTTTATAATTACCACAATCATTAAACTAGTAAACCAAAATCTTGACAGAACCCAAAAGGTTCTCGAGGAAAAATAGAAGCAAGTCGGGCTTGTTAGCACTATAAGTCACCCTTAGATTGCATATAAGGTAAGCCTAGTACCCATCAATTTATAAAGTAAATGTAAATGAGTTTTAAGAAGCCAAATGGAGAAGACTCAATGAAAATAACTTTCTAACTCATAAATCTGGACTGGTATGTGCAAGCAATTGATGTCTTGGATCAACTTCAGTCAGTAAGTTGGAGTAAATATGAGTAGGAGGAAGAATTTGGTGAGAAAATTGTAGATGTCTGCCATGAACATCAGGCCTTCCAACAGCCTAAGGAAGAAAAACTTAATCACAATATCCTCTTGGATTCAAATTTTAAGGAAACTGAAAGAAATCATAACAACATTATAATCAAACATCCATCATAATACAATCACAACAATCCATGTGAATAAGTCAATCATGAACTCTCTCAGTATCAGAGGCAAATAAGATGGAGAAAGAAATATGACTTAGATTAATCAAGAAGTCTCAAATCAAGACATAACCAAAGAACCAATGTTCTTCATCAAAATATTACAATAGTAGGGAGCCTAGCTCAACCATTTGACCTTTAACAAAATATCAAAACTAACTACTTATACTCACAACTGTTGCAACCACCATGAGTGTGATCAGACCATTTCATTCAAATTTTTTAGTCGGTGCTTGCTCTGTCATATTGTGTAGGCATTCTTACGTCAAATGCGAGCCTGACTCAGTGCGGGCTCTGCGAGAAAATCCATCCACTAGGGAGCTTTGGATTGACAATCGGCCCCCACGACCCTTCTCTCCACACATTCCATTTATGGGGTGAGATGAGGTCTCAACCACCGTCCCCATTTCCATTAACTACCTTCATCGGGATTAGGATGAGGCTTGACACCCATGAATGTTCCAGGTGGTGCCCATGACTTCTTCGAGTCAATCTCGACGCCTCGAGGCCAAGCATATCTTCTTCTGTGACCAAATACATGCACTTTCGGCCTTTGGCGCAACTCCTCTCCATTGCTCCATATTCAATGTGACCTAGGGCCATGACCCTATGCAATTGTGCGATTACAGGCGCTACCAAGGGTGTTCTGAAAGAAAACCGCTTTTGTCCCTGCAATTCACCATGAACCGCCACGTGTCCCTTTCTAAAAACCACGGTTCCGATTCTGGCCTGCCCTTGATATTTTAAAACGTGTGCACCTTCTGACCCCATAATTTGGCGTGACCGTTGATCTTGCGATCTAATATTAGGCCCTCTGTTCAATGACTCGACTTTGGCGCTTGTTATATTGATGGATCAAATATTCCACTTCAAAACAACGACCGAGATTTGTTTTGCGGATCGGCCTTCAGGAATTTCAATTCTCAAACTCCATTTGTCTTCTGCTACTTTTATCTGGAGTGAAGGATCTGGTGATGCATGGCTCCTACTGATTGACGACTCAGATTCTCTTCGGGTGCTTTGGGACTTTGGGCACTTCGAAACTTCAGCCACTTCGGGCTTCGCCCCTTTGGGACATTGCAATGTTTCTCATTTTAAAACTCCCGATGTAAAAATCCTTGAGTGACTGATTTGATGACGTGTGGCTCTTGTTGATCAACGACTCATATCTATTTTGGGACTTCGAGACTTCGGGCCTTCGGCCACTTCAACAACTTCGAAAAATTCGGCACTTTGGTGGCTTCATATCTTCGGGTCTTCGAGACTTATAAGCATTTCTCATTTCAAATCTCCCGAATCTCATTTACCCAAAGGCTTGGTCGATTGCCACCTGACCCCTTTAAGATCAACGGTTCATACTCACTTTGGGGCCTTTTTCTATGGTGCTATACTTCATGCAAGTTGGAAATCCTGAATGCCCGTGAGCCGCTGATCTAGACTATTCTAGGAATCTTCGCCGTTGAAATATTAAAACAACCTTCTGCTTATGCTTCAATCTTGAAACAAACTGCTAATAAAGATGTGCTTTGTGTTCATGGCTACGGCCTGCACGATCAAGGATTTGGACGACTGGATGTTAGCTGAGAAAACAGGGAGACCAGTGACTGAAACATAGGATGCGAGTGCTTGCCCCTGGAGAAAACAGAGGGGCTTGGGGCCAAGATTTCACTCGGGTAAGATATTTAAGGAAAACCAGGGCGTACAAATGAACAAGGGCAAACAAAGAACAATTTACAAGTCGAAGGGGGAAAAACTTAAGATTTGGTCTGCGAAAAGGATAGAGATGGGGAAAGACTACATAATCAGGTATATCGACACACACCTATGGCCCTTGACAACCTATGTTATAACATTTGGCTCCACAGGGGATGGCATACTCCTCGCGAGCTGCCAAGAACGCGTAGTTCTAGTGCCTTAGCTATTGGGATATAGAGTCTAGCTCAAAACTTTCGCTGAAGAAAACAGGGAGATATGTACACTACTCTACTAAAAATGAAAACAAACACATGGGCTCCAGAAGGATCTTATTTATGTACACTCCTAGACTAACCAATTTTTACAAAGTGCTAGGTGAAAGTGGACTTCCACCATATCCAGTCAAGTAACCTCCTAACTGAAAAATTATTTAGTCTGTCACTGATCAAATAAAGATAATGAAACTATGACAACAAAATGATTACATTTTTCATCTCTCCTCCTAGTGCTGAAGGCAAGATAAAGTTTGGAGGCTTCAATACCTAGAAAAAAAAGCAACTCCATGTACTCCCCTACAGGGTCATAAAATAGGGAACAAAACTTATTGGGTTGGTGTTACACATCAAAATTAATCACTTCAATAGTGTCGCAAGTGTCATCATTACAAGTGTTGTAAGTGTCACATCTTGTCCGCAAGTGTCACATCTTGACCACAAGTGTTGCAAGTGTTGCAAACATCATACTTCCATATTTCCTATGTCGTGCCTCTAATGACATCACAAAGACACTCAAGACACCTCAAAGATTCGTTTTGAAGAAGAGAAGTCACTTGACAGGGAGTACAAACCTTTTTCCATTGAAAGAACCACTCAAAAATAGATTTTGGAGAGGAGTGATCCCCTAACCACTGTCAGGAAGTGCTAGCGCTCCCTAGGCCTCTTTGGGGGAGTGTTTGAGCACCCTGTGCACCCTTTTGGGGGAGCGCTACCCTTTCTGAGCGAAATTTTCGTTTGTTGGAGGAAATCAAGGGAGAATCCCCTCAATATCTGAAGGCAGTTGGGTTTGAATCTTGGATCAAGGCATGATATTAGGGAGGATCCTCAACTGAAGGAGAGGAATCCTCAACTTATCCCAAAGATCTCTCAAGTGGTTAGGCCTCTCCAAGATTATATAAAGAGGCCTTCTCATGGTGAAAGGTACATGAAAAAGATTGGAGGTATGGAACCTATGATCTCATAAAAAACATACAAAATACAATGGAGATTAATTGAGAAAAGGGGTTAGACAAGGAGAACTAGAAGAAGCTGTTGCACCTTCATCAAAGGATTGTAAGTACTTTTACTTGTTCTCATCAATATATCAATTCTTGACCTGTTTTTTTCAAATTTATGCTTGTTCCACATGAGTTTGTCTGCAGTAGATGGATCTATATTTGAGGTAATATTAGTAGAGTAGGAATTCCATTGTATCTTTTTTTTCTCTACAGGACCTATCAGGGAGCTCAAGATCGAAGCTCAGCTTGTACTTTGCAGGGACAAATGTCGCTAATAAGGTACATATCTCTCTTCTTCTCCTTCGTATGTTAGCTTGATTAGATCTATAAGGATGTCAGAACCATCTTGGATGAGGGGGCCTATACTTGTGTCATGTATTTATCATGTTAGAGAAGTTTAAAATCACCCGTACTTAACAAATCCCCAACGATTTTACGTGCATTTGATGGACGAGGTTTTCATCCCCATGGGATTTTACAGTCCCTACCCATCTAGTTGGGTGGCAAAACCGTCACTGTTGATGTCAAGGTGGTCGATTATCCTCTCGATTACAACTTGTTACTTGGAATAAGCTGGTTTTATGCTATGACTGTCGTTGCCTCATCGATGTTTCGATGTGTACAATTTCCTCATCAAGAAAAAATTGTCACTGTTGTTCAGTTAGATTTCTGCACAACCGACGCTCGCGCTCCCGCTACCAACAACATTCCTTTCTTGGGAGACCACAAGATCATGTATGAAAGTGTTGGTGTTGGCTTGCTGAAATATTCTAGCCTTATGGGTACCTTCCCTACACCACTTCCACCGACTACACATCATATTTCCATTGTCGATATGATTTCGACCATGGCTTACCAATCTTTGGAATCATCTGACCCTTGGATTGTACGTAGTCCATTGGAATTTGATGCACTAGGTGACACCATGCCACTTAGTCCAACCGAAACATCATACATTTCTATCCAATCCACTTCTCCCTCTTCATATGACCAACATATATTGGCACCCGATAGTTACTCGATGCCATCACGGTTAAGTTCCTTGTCGTCTGCGATCGACTACATTTCCCCAATTTTTCCCTCTGATGACTCTATTATGGAAATGCTTAGCATTGACGAGATACCTCAGGATTATAACCATCATCGATCCTCTTTTCTTCCCCCTCGTGAAGAAATTCAGGAAGATATACACTTTATCTCCCCTCCTGATGTTGATTTTCCATCATCTCCCATGCCTTAAACCTCCGATGATTTGGATCTGGTAGTTGACCTGGTGATATCTTCGATAGGGCTATTGGAGCTTGATCTCCTTACCCCTATCGTGACCCTCGAAATTTGTTCCTTCCAAATTGATTTTTTTCCATCCAGTGAAGACCTCTTGGAAGCCATGACCGAGTTTTGCCCCTTGACATGGTGTCCTTCCAAAGTGTTATTCTCTTGGAAGCCATGATCAAGGAGAATCCACGAGTACAATTTCTCTTCTCTGTAGAAATCTCATTAAAAAATGAAACAGAGGTCACGAGCATAGTTTTCCTCTCTGTGGAAAGATCGTTAAAAAATGAAACAAAAGCTTTGAGCATAGTTTTCCTCTCTGTAGCAAGCTCGTTAAAAAAATGAAACAACAATCTAGGGATTGAACCCAAAGCCGTGAGCATAGTTCTTTTCCTATGTCATGCTCGTCAAAAAATGAAACAATCACCTCTTTTGAACCTTCATTTCATCCACCCTTATCCTTTTTCTCCATCTGGTAGAGAAATTGGTGACAACCTCAAAGTCGGTGAATGAATTGAAGCTTGGAGGGCATGTCTCCAGCCTTTGATGATCATTCTGGAGCTAAGTGACTAGATTTCAAGATGGGGGCATACCGAGCTTAGTCTTTGTTCTTTCTCGTGCTTGTAAATACATGAGAATGAAACCGAGTAAACTTTTATCTCTTTTTTGGACTCGCATGGTTACATGAAAAAGGCACCCCTGGAGTTGTCTTTAAGCTCTTTTTAGACTCTCTAAACATGAAAAGATTGCCGAGTAATCTTACTTCCTTTCCCACCCGTTAAAATATTTGAAAGGGCGTCTTTTGAGTGATAATTTATCTCTTTTTCGGCCTCGCGAGACTAATATTACGAAAAAGGACAACATTGGAGTCGTCTTTAAGTTATTTTCAGACTCTCTAAATATGAAAACCACTGATTTTACCTTCTCTGGACTCGTTAAACATTCATAAATTTAAGGGATCATATGAAACCGAACCCCAACTTCTTCCAGTTCATTAAACAAAGGAAGAGGGACTTACCGAAGGTGAGTCATATCGAGCATGTGTTACCCTCCTCGAGCTCGTTAAATTAAAAAGAGCTACTCATCTATTTGGATGGGGAAAAAATTGAAACAAACAAGCTGAGCAGTTTTTTTGAGAACACTATCAGTAACTCTTATGGTTGCCCTTGAACATGCCACTTTGTCTTTGCATGCATTTTAATCCACTGAACCTCTGCACTGAGCCAATCCTCTAAATTTCTATTACTCCTTTGGGTCACCTGATGAAAGTCACCGTATCCACTGCATCATCAAGTTTTGGTCCATGTCATGTTTCTGTTGTTGTGCCTTAGTGTTCAAGGGAAGTATCTGCCTCAAAATTCAACAATCACAAATATCTTGTTTCAATACCCGTGCCAGTCCATGTTCGTTTGATCCACCAATTACATCTCTATGTCTGTTTCATGTCATTGATGGGGGATACATCAAGGCCCTCCTTCGACGTGTCTATTCCTGTTGACTTCAGCACATTATCCGGGAACTAGACTTAGAAACCAGTAGTACCTTGGGACCTACATGCCTCAATGGCAGGCCTCCTCATGTTCGGAAATGGGTTTACATCATTGACCCATGATCGAGTGATTCCATGGATGTTCGATTTCATCTCATCTATTCACATTCGTCGGAATGTACTAGAGTACCTTGGGAATCATTGACATCAATGGTGATTTCCCTCGCCCCTGTTAACGGTTTACCTCATTGACCGGTAATCAAGTGGTTTCTACCATGTTCGACATCAAGACATCTATTCACATGGTTTGATTCGTACTACATTGGGATCGGTAAGAAGACCTTGGGTTGAGTTTTCACTCTTACGTATGCTTTGCCCAGGTTGTGAAGGAGTTCTCTTGAACTATGACACATATACTGTTACATAGATCCACTTTGTATTGGTTGTGGCTATGTCTTGTTGTCTCATAGATCCACTGTGTATTCTTCATGGCTACGATCAGTTCAGGTCATAGGAGTATAGATCCACATTATATCTTCAGTGGGTATACCTTTTGCCAATATAATTATGGATCCGCAGTGTATTTTATGGTGGCCATACCTAAAAAGTCTTTATCACTCAAGCATAGGTATGCCTTCCTTGGGTTTGAAACATGTCATAATATTTGTTTGATGGTTGTGTGCAGATTTTTCTAGTTTCTCTGTGTCCATACCCTTGCTCAAAAAAGTCTACAAAGTACTTTAGTCATCATCGTCTTCTAACTTCATACTTTGGGGGGAAATCTGTTACACATAAAAATAACTCACTTCAATAGTGTCGCAAGTGTCGTCATTACAAGTGTTGTAAGTGTCACAT
Source organism: Picea engelmannii (assembly GCA_009831015.1). Classification (NCBI taxonomy): domain Eukaryota; kingdom Viridiplantae; phylum Streptophyta; class Pinopsida; order Pinales; family Pinaceae; genus Picea; species Picea engelmannii. The sequence goes on along the minus strand of ML854884.1, from coordinate 58,674 downwards.
CTTGTCCGCAATTGTCTCATATTGACCAAAAGTGTTGCAAGTTTTGCAAACATCATACTGCCATCTTGCCTATGTCGTGCCTCTAATGACATCACAAAGACACTCAAGACACCTCAAAGACTAGTTTTGAAGAAGAGAAGTCACTTGACAGGGAGTACAAACCTTTTGCCACTGAAAGAACCAATAAAAACTGGATTTTGGAGAGGAGCTCTCCCCTACCCACTGTCAGGGAGTGCTAGTGCTCCTTGGGCCTCTTTGGGGGAGTGTTTGAGTGCCCTGTGCACCCTTTTGGGGGAGCGCTACCCTTTTTGAGCGAAATTTTGGTTTGTTGGAGGAAATCAAGGGACAATCCCCTCAATATTTGAAGGTAGTTGGGTTCAAATCTTGGATCAAGGCATGATCTTAGGGAGGATACTCAACTGAAGGAGAGGAATCCTCAACTTATCCCAAATATCTCTCAATTGGTTGGGCCTCTCCAAGGTTATATAAAGAGGCATTCTCATGGTGAAAGGTACATGAAAAAGATTGGAGGTATGGAACCTATGATCTCATAGGAAACATACATAATACAGTGGATATTACTTGAGCAAAGGGGTTGGACAAGGAGAACTGGAAGACGCTGCTACACCTTTATCAAAGGATTGTAAGTACTTTTACTTGTTCTCATCAATATATCAATGCTTGGCTTGTTTCTTTCAAACTTATGCTTGTTCCACATGAGTTTGTCTGCAGTAGATGGATCTATATCTGAGATAATCTGAGCAGAGTAGGAAGTCCATTGTATCTTTGTTTGTTCTACAGGACCTATCAGGGAGCTCAGGATCAAATCTTAGCCTAGACTTTGTAGGGACAAACATCGTTAATAAGGTACATATCTTTCTTCTTCTCCTTTATATGTTAGATTTAGATATAAAAGGATGTCAGTGTCCATGTTAAGCATGTTTCTGTCTTGGCCTTAGGAGTCTAGAGACCAAGAGGGAATCCACTTGTCCACAGGGGGATTCACCTACAACAGTTGGTAACATAAAACATGCTCTGTATTACAACTTCTCACATTCGGTTGAATGTCTGTGGAAATCATAGGTGAGTGAAAGGTTGATGCAAGATGCTTATCCAATTCCTCTTTGTCTGCTCTGATAATGTCATCCAGTTGAAGGCAAGAAATATCTTCATGTATATCAATGAATGGGTGCTTCTCCCTAACATGCTTCTCAATGTCTTCTGCAGGCCTAGGATGGATGATTTCCACCCAATGCTTTTCCTCAATGAATAAAGGAAAAGGCTCTATAGTATGGTCTTAGAAATCTTTCATATCCACATCGGAATCCGATTCATAGATGTCATACATAGACTGGATTCTCCACAAGTCAACAAATGTAAGGTAGGGATCTGCTCTTCTTCATTTGAGTACTCATCAAATATGGGTGAGCACATAAATCTTTTATCTTGCAAAGAAAAATGAGCAACCTCTGGATTCTTCTCTTCAATCCTAGGTGAAAATACATCATGGGAAACCTCTTGAAGGAAAAGAGAAGAATCCTCCTCCACAACTATCTCTTCTTTTACAACTGAGACAACAGGTGAATCAGGAGAAGAATATGATACATCTATGGCTATGCAATCATCAACACTATCAACACTCATATCTAGAAGGCCTTCTTCTTGGGAAATAGAAAGAGAAAAGCTTTCATCTACATTTTCAAAATACTCGCTTCTATCCTCACTTTCTCTTTCAATTAGATCTTCACCATATTCATCACACGAGGAAGACTCTATCATCTGCTGGATGTGGAATGCAAACTTCTTACAACAGTCATACAAAATAAGATGAGATGGGTAAATCTTCTCGTAATATGAATTAAAATCATCATGAAAATCCTTCAAAGAATGGATACTACTAGCAGGGAAAGATTGACACCATTCACGAGCATCTTCCTCTAAAGAAAATTTGAACATCTTGATCAAGACATCCTCATGAAAGAAGCCATGTTCAAGAATGCATATAAGAAATTTTAATAAGTTCTCACCGGGATGGTCATGCTTGCTTCCTCTGAATCTCAGAAGATAATCATCCCATTCATTTATAGCCGACACTGGATGTGGATAACCAACAATGGCTGAGAAATTGAAGGGGGAAAATATCTTGGCCAGGATAGCCTCCATAGCCTTTTGATTTGTCTCCCTTCAGTGGAGTCACCAACAGATTCTTCATAGTGAATTTGCATATGGTGAAAGATAATCAGTCAAAATTATGTGTCTAGCTTTAGTTCACCATCGAAAATTGGTTCTCTACAATGTCGTTCTTCCCAGGGAGATTTTCAATCTGGGACAGCAACAAAAATCCTTCTTGAGAAAGATTTCCTTTTTTAATAATCCTCTCTGGGTCAGCTTCAGGTGTAGCCAGAGGCAGCTGTGGAGTATACCTCGTGTGTCTGCCCTTCAGAGCCACCACTGAAATAGTGGAGTCACCAGGTGCAAGCTACAATATTTAATGGTATTGATATCAAATGCACATTCATAATCATAGCTTCTTTGTCGTTCTATCCTAGGGAAATGTCTTCAAAAGGTTCCTCGACAATGGTGCCATAAATGTTAGCACTATAATTCACCCTCAGATTGCATATAAGGTAAGCCCAATACCCATTAGTTTATACAGTAAATGTAAATGAGTTTTAAGAGGCCAAATGGAGAATAATCAATGAAAATAACGTTCTAACTCAGATATTTGGACTGGTATGCGCAAACAATTGAGGTCTTGGATCAATTTCAGTCAGTAAGTTCGAGTAAAGGTGAGTAGGAGGAAGACTTTGGTGATAAAAGTGTAGAGGTCTATCATGAACATCATGCCTTCCAATAGCCTAAGGAAGAAAAACTTAAACACAAGATCCTCTTGGATTCAAATTTCAAGGAAATTGAAAGAAATCATAACAACATTATAATCAAACATCCATCATAATACAGTCACAACAATCCATGTGAATCAGTCAATCATGAACTCTCTCAATATCAGAGGAAAATAAGATGGAGTAAGAAAGCTGACTTAGATTAATCAAGAAGTCTCAAATCAACACATAACCAAAGAACCAGTGTTCTTCATCAAAATATTATAATAGCAGGGAGCCTAGCTCAACCATTCGACCTTTAACAAAAAATCAGAACTAACTACTTATACTTAGAACTGCTGCAACCACCAGGAGTGTGATCGGACCATGGCATTCAAATTTTTCAGTTGATGCCTTCTCTGTTAGACTGTGCAGGAATTCTTATGTCAGACATGAGCCCGCCTAAGTGCGGGCTCTACGAAAAAAATCATCCACCAGGGAGCTTTGGATTGACAATCAGCCCCCATGACCCTTCTCTCCAAGAATTCCATTTATGGGGTGAGATGAGGTCTCAACCACCACCCCCATTTCCATTAACAACCTTCATAGAGATCAGGACGAGGCCTAACACCCATGAATGTTCCAGGTGGTGCCCCTGACTTCTTCGAGTCAATCCCGATGCCTAGAGGCGAAGCAGATATTCTTCTGTGACCAAATACATGCGCTTTCGGCCTTTGGCGCAACTCCTCTCCATCGCTCTTGTTGGAGTTGGAAGTCACTCCTGGATTGCAACTGGAGCAGAGACCAACACCGATCAGTTTATGTCACGAATAATTTAATGGGGTGATCAGATGGATAGAGGCCGAGGAAGATATCGCTCTAACTCAAAAAATCGGGCCTGGTATGTAACAACAAAAGAGGTCTTGATCTAACTTCAGTCAGTGGGTTGATTATAAAATGAGCAAATGGAAGACTTGTTAAGAGGAGTGAGCAAGACTACGTTGGGAATCAGGCCTTTCGACAGCTTGAAGAGGAAAAACTTAGAACACAAGATTCTCTTGGTTCAGAGTTTTGGGGAACTGAAAGGTGACTTGACTGGATCTTCCAATTCCAAGTTATTCAGCATTGAGAAAATATAAGAACTGATTAGAAACAATGCAACTATTACAGTGATCCAACATACATCATCCTATAATGGCGCAACTCGACTGGATCCTCCAATTCCGAGCGGTTGTAACACATTGTAAACAAAGAGATGGAAAGAGGCTGACATTCATAAGGAAAGAAGTTTCAAGTGCCAATACATAACCAGAGCAACCAATGCTTCATCAAAACTTTACAATCGGGAGCCTAGATCAACCATCCCTCTTACAAAAATACAAAAACTGAGTAAATATACTCCTAAACCTTCGCCCAACAGAGGCATCTTAGAACTTCTAGGGCATGGCGTCTCTTCAGTCAAATCTAGCTTGAACTCCTTCGTCAGATGTCATCTTAACTTTGCATGGCCTTTGCAGGGGGGGTAGCTGAAACATTAAAGGCCAAAATAGCATGTGCAGACTCCTCTAGCCAGACGAGAACTTGGCATGGATTCTTTGGAGAAAACCAGCATACAAGACCATCTCGGGAAGACTGCCTGCCGGAACCTCCATGCTTTGCATTTAATGAGTGAGCCGAGGTTTCAACTACCTCCATCCACCTTCATTTATTTTTAGCAAGGGCCAAGATTGAGGTTGAGCTGAACTGGTCTTTGGAGAACGCGATGATCCCTACTGCAGCTAAACCCGACACTTTAGACCTTTGCACAGTTCTTTCTATCACCCCAAGTGACCACAAGCTGTGACCCTGTGCCTATTTTCAAATTCACTTTCGAGATTTCACGTTTCGATGATTCTGAAATGCAGTGGAAGGAGGATACCCTCTGTTCTGTCGAAGTCCTAGTAGCCGAAATGGCTTGATCGCGTGCCACATGTCCCATTGGATGGATGGCCTAGATCACTTCTCAAATGTGGGACCGCCTCTGTCCTGGACCCTTTCGGCGTTTCAGGCTTCAGGGTTCTGAAATGTAGTGGAAAGAGGAGACCCTCTGTTCTATCGAAGTCCCGGTAGCCAAAATGGCTTGATTGTGCACCATGTGTCCCATTGGATGGACGACCTAGATCACTTCTCAAATGTTAGACCGCCTCTGGCCTAGACCCTTTCGACGTTTTGGGCTTTGGGGTTCTAAAATGCAGTGGAAGGAGGAGACCCTCCGTTCTCTCGAAGTCTCGGTAGCCTAAATGGCTTGATCGCGCACCACGTGTCCCATTGTATGGATGGCCTAGATCACTTCTTGATCAACGGTCCTGGTTCTTTTGAGATTTCGCGCATGTTAGGATATTTAGACACTTAGGAGTTAGTTAAGATCTACTTGGTCTAATATGTCGTTAGGTAAAAGTGTGTTTCTTTAGTATGCATTAGTATGCATTTGTATTTAGGAAATCCGACGGTCATGATATGTTCCCGACATAGAGTGATTCGACGGTTCATACTCTCCTCGATCTTAACGGCCATTGATTCGTGGCTTAACACCCGATTGGTCCATGATCTCTATTTAAAGAGCATGGAGGGTCATTTGTCGATGATCGATTATGAGAAACTCTCTTGTAAAATCTCTCTATAATTTTTTTCTTTGCATTAATAAACTGCTCCAAGTGGCCGCGTTGGCTGGGGCCGTGGATGTTTCCCCGTAGGGGTTTTACCATGTGAAAACATCGGTGTGTTGATATTTGATCTGGTTATGTGAGGGGTTATTGAAGGTGTTCGTCCTCTGTTGGAATACCTGTGTTGTCGAACATGGTATCAGAGCCTGTTTGAAGACCCGCTCCTGTTGTAGATCAAGATCGTGAAGCCGAGTTGCCTTATCTCCATTTTCTAGCATTTTTGTACATTTCTGGGCTAAGAGGACTATTCCATTGCGTCCGGAGCACTCGTTTCAGTCAGGAACACTTTTCGTTTCACTCGAAAAGGTTTCCGTTTTCCCAAGATACGACCATTACAGTCAGATCCGGAGGTATAAAGTCTGAATATGCATTTTTTTTTTTAAATTTTTGCAAAGTTTTGATTTTATTTCGGTTTGTATTTTTTATTTCCGGGCTACTACTCTTTTAGATCTGCGTATGCTCTTTGCCCTGCGCCTTGTGCAATCTCGACAAATCAGAAACAGATAGGAAAAGGTGCATCTTCCGGGTAAGCTAACCGAGATCTAACCCTTGTTGTCATTGAGAAGCGAAATTGTTTTCTTGTGTGAAAAGAGTTTTTTTGGAGCATGCTCTCCAAGGCCGTATTCCACAACAAAAACACCCCCAATCCTCCTTCTGAACATTACAATATGTTTTGCTAGACCATTTGGTTAAAACTTGCCTTATTAAGTAAGAGGTCTTGAGTTCAAGTCTCTCTTTTGTTACCTTTTTTTTGAAAAAGTTCATGCTATAAATTGTA
>ML854884.1:23643-41088 GCA_009831015.1 Picea engelmannii | reverse complement strand
CATGTTCTTTATATATCCGCACTGGCATGGACTCAACAACATAATCTGGGGCAGGAAATGATCTAAGAGCAATGGCCGATGGTTGGGAGGGCAAGGATATTGACTGATTATGGATTTCATCCAGAACCTCAAATAGAGCCTCTGCCAGCATTATAAGCCTTGAGATGCTTTCCCTAGTATTTGACTCATTGGGCCTTCCAATGTTTTGGCAGGAGCAGTGCCCCGTATAATAGTTACCAGCCAAAATACATGATCTATCATGCCCATCAAAGTTTTCAAAACCATCTCTCAGGCATTGCAATCTCCAAACCTGAGATCTAGCCAACCTTCTCCTTTCCTCGAGAAATATACTACTCTGTTCCACGAATCTGCCCCTATTTATAGGTAGATATTCATTCATTTGATGTCTCTCATCCCTCTGCACTCTATTTCCATTCATAGATCTAAAGGAACGGAGAAACTGGTCCTGCCCAGCAATTGCTGGTATTTCAACTTGTCGATGCAAGGAAGACCTTGTTAAGGCATCCCAAAGCCTTCTCTCATTACACCATCTTGTCTCTCTGTCCATTACCTCTCTTTCTAGCATGCCAAACAAGCATTCCGATGAAGTTCTCGCAACTACTCTGTCCTGCATCTACCCAACACTCCGAGTTCTTCTGAATATTGCATTTCCCTCAACCTGTTCAGTTGTCCCATACTGGCGGTGTCCTGTGTATCAGGGTGCATGGATCAGACACCCTCGCTGTGTAACAATAAATAAACCTCAACATTTTATATAGATGTTGTCTTCAACTCTTGGGCGCATTTGGTACTGGTTCCTTATTGCTCTTTTGTTGGCATTTGACATCCGAACACTTGGTCGATGTTTCATGCGTGCCTCCATGCGTTCGACACCTTTAAGCTGGTTCAACACCTGGCACGGGGTTTAAAGCTGCGTATTATATATTTAGGTTTTCTGAGCTCATTATCCCACATTCACGAGGAGAAGGGAGTTTACAGCTTTTATATATTTGCATGTTTGAAATATGCACTTGATGACATGAGCCCAAGGCTATACTCTGGAGTTAGGCGTTGGCGCTTGCTTGTGTGTTGGTTGTTCGGGTGGTTGGCCTTGGGCCAATATAAATTTTTGCCAAAAGTTTTGTCAAAATATTTTGATAAACCTAGCTAAACCCAGGTCGAGGGCAAATTTTTGCTCATTTATCCATAAAACTTCTGCATAAATGCAAAGGCCGAGGGGCCATTTTTTAATTTTTCGCCAACTTCACCAAATTTTGGCGAACAAACCAACTTTGTCTTCGCCCACCAGCATTAAACTTTTGCCACTTCGAACCAATCCACTATTCTTTTTGCAAAAATGAAAAATAAATTTTCCAATAAAAACACTGTATACAGATAATATCAATAATATCCAAGTCATAATAATATCCAAGTCATAATAATATCCAAGTCATAAGTTGATTCCCATAAATTATGGGGTGATAACAAACACCTCGATCTTGGCTCGAGCTGCTTTGACTTGCTGCTTTGTTGTGGCCTCTTGTTCGATGAACTCCTGTATTACTCCGTCATTCACTGTCCCTTCTAGGCACTGTTCTGCTGTGATGACGACCTGTTCTATCTCTTCTCCTTGGCTCTCGACCTCTGTAAATAAAAAACATACCTTATATTGTATTGGTTGGAGCCGTTGAGTTATGTCTATCACTTTTCTTTGGATCGTATGGATCTATTGATGGGTTGTGCGTTTCCCATGATACCTCTTCATTCTATCTACGATCGACAGGGCCTTCAAATGCATCTGAAGTGTGTCTGCGTGCTACTTCGCTTCTTGGAGATGCGACTCCAGTGCCTATAACTCGGGGTTCTCAGTGAGGTTTTCATAGGTCTGAGCACTGCGGTTACTCAACTGCTTGCACTCTAAGGCAAGATATTTTAATCTGTCAACTGCGCTACGGGAAGTTGCTTCCCTTATGTCTCTTACATCTTGAGGGATCTTGGGCACAGTGTAGAACTCCAAGTATGCTATGAGCTGTTGGATTACCTCTTCAAGTTGTGCCACCTGCTATGGAACTCGCTCTTCAGTATTTACTTAGAAAAATTTCACAGAGCGAAGTGCTCTGTTGACCATTTCCTTAACTTCGAGTTGCTCGGTGAACAACTATTCCTTGCTTTACTGTAACTGTGCTTTTTCTTCATCCCATTTCTCTTGCAAAGCAAGATTTTCCCATTCTACAACACTACATTGCTCCTCAAGTTCTATCTATAATTGCGCTAAAGCTTGGGTGACTTGTGCTGTCTCTTCCTGAGCTCGTCGAAGGTGAGCTTCAACTGTATCAGCGATGCAGTGTAATTGAGCTGGCTCATCACTTAGTTCCGATGTTTCCAATGATGGAGGCACAATGGAAACTATGCGACTAGACTGTAGTGCCTGCTGCACTCCTTGAAGTTCAACCTTGATCTGATTGAACACCTCCTCTTGCTTAGCTTCTTACTTCTCTGATATCTCCCGTGAAGCATCGTTCAAGGCTGCGACGATGAACTTGAAGTCATTTGAGGTGAGGGTGGTCTCAAATTTGGTCCTGGTTTCTTTTGATTTCTTCCTTGAGGAAGGTTTCATAGGGGAAACCTTCCTTTTCTTTGAGGGGTCCTCCTCATCTCTAGGCAGTGTAACCTCGCCTTTCTTCTATTCTACTTCTGCGCCATATATCTCTCCGCCATATCCTCCTTACTCTTCCAAGATGGAAGCAGTCTTCATGGATGCGCTATCTAAATCCTGGACCTCTTCGGTCTTCTTTATCTTGCTAGGTCCAGGTGTATCATGTGCTGCTTCTGGACTTCCAATATTAGATATCTACGTGGGGTCTGCTAGGATGAGGAGGCCCGCCGACCATTCCTAGGTGATTTCTTCCAAATCCTCCTTCGTCAACTTGTAGTATGATTGTAGCTATTATTTGTGCTCATCAATGCGCATTGTGATATAGATGAAATGGTATTCCGTGCTGGATTTCATCAAGGGCCTGAACCTGTGGAGAGTGTTTGGGGTTAAACGAGGCTCAGACTAGATAACTATTTTCAGTTGGTTGTAATATGTGTGGAACACGACATTTGACTGCCATTGCTTATTCATGTCATTTGAGTACCACAGTGTATTGAACTTCATGGCCATAGGTTCAAAAGACTCGATGTCCAGGAAGGTCGCACCTTCCGGCATCTCCCATGCGATGAAAGTGACTAGTGTGAGAAGTCAACTGAAGTGGAACTCGTATCCTTGATCCTACGCTTCCCTGTAGTCGATTTCCAACTGGTTTACTAGGTACTGTGCCCAATTAATTTGAATTCCTTCTGCGCACTTCCCTGCGAGGTCGACTACGAACCCCATGACTTGGGTGGGTCGATTCTTTCACACCAACTTTCCTGCGATCAATTGGCAGGCGAGGTTCACTGCGTCGATCTGGATAGAAGCTATCTTGTAGCCTCACATGCCCTTCTCAACATCGCCATAAGTGTCCTTTATCCTCTGGGTGAGAGCATAATCTGTGGTCTTTCTGGGGTAGAACTCCCGTGGGTCAGGGCCTTGCATGCTTATCCCTGTGATTCGATTGATCAACGTCGGATCCACTGTGATACAGTGGTTCAACCACAAATATACACCATGGTAGCAGGACAATAACAACTTGATGCATGCGTTCAATTCTTGATGCCTTTCAAAGAGCGGGATCTTCATGACGTTGAGCAGTGTGGACTACGCGAGGTTATGGGTCCATGATTGAGGAATCATCTTTGAATTCTTTCCTTTTGTTATGGTGAGATACTTATGCAGGGTGAGCATGTTATAAACGTTCCTGTCACCAAGGTTGAAGTCACTAAGCTTCAATGCCATGATCTTATCCTGGTCTGTGCGCAATGTGTGTATCCCCTTCGGGAGGTACGCAGTGACCAAAGTGTACACAAAATCTCTGGGCACATTGTCGCGATTGATTGCACCTCTCAGGGGTGGTAGATAGGCAGGTCAAATACTCAGAATTAGCTTGGCATTCGCGATATTGTCTCTGTGCTTAGTTCTCTTTTCATCTACTAGTCGCGATGGACTGGTTTGAGCAGTGGACGGAGAGGCTGAGAGTCCTCTCGTTGAAGATGCTTGTACACCTATAGACACTCCTTTCTCCATCATGACTCTTTCATTCATTAAGTCGAGGAGAACTTTCGTTACTGATTCTTCAATTGTGGTGAGCTCGTCAGACATACACGCTAGGGATTAAAATTATCGGGGTCATGAGAATCTTAGATATGACACTAGAACAAGCAACAATAGCGTAATGATCACTATATACAATTCTCTTAGTCTGCAGGCTTCAAATTCTTAGTTAGCAAAAGTTTTCTCTGTGCATGGCGCGACGGGATAAGTAGGCAACTCGACAACAGTTTGCTTGTAACGGGTATGAAGCCTCATTAACTCTTGTTCTGTCTATTATGGTGCGGTCCAACAGTCTGGTGTCAAGATATAAATGTTTCTCGACCCGTTCGGAGCTGGAGTCGAACGGATATATCACCCCCAATGACTATATTGCTTCGTCCTGGCAAAGTACCATGTGTCACTGTTATGATATCCCAGCGAAGCTCCAATTCTGCAAATTTTCTTTCTGCGAAGTTCCCTCTGGAATCTTCTGTAACTTTTCAATCTTAGCCCTCTTTTTACTTAGATTTCTAGCCTTCTTTCCAGTGATCTTCGTCTCGGTATGTCTTTTTCCATTCTGATTCTTATCTTCTTTTAACATAGTCACTGCACACTGTTGAGATTCTTTCCTAGGATTCAGGGGTAATACCTCTTCTTTATTTGGAGTAAGTACTTTAGTCTTCTGTGGGTCTTCTAGTGTTCTTACAGCTTCAACATTAGGGTCTCTAGTGTCAAATAGCTTTGATATGTTCTCCTGTTCTTCAATCAAGTATGCGATCCTTCTAGTCATGAAATCTTTTAACTCTTGTTTCTTCTGCTCCAAGACTTCTTTTTCTTTATTTCGTCTAGCTTGATCTCTGTCAATCCAAGGTTTTCCTATTAACATGGTAAACAAGGTGATGTCTTCAACAAATTTAATAATCTCAACAAATTCCTCTATTGAAGTTCCATTGACGGTCATAGGTATCTGAGCAAGCCTTCCACACATGTTTACCAGTTTTCCTCTGAATAACCTTATTCCTCCTAATGAAGGAATCATAGCAGGCCTTCCTATAGCTTCACAGGTTCTCTCCATATTGATATTCACCTATGTTTCCTCATCTAGGACACAGTCAATGTCGAAGTATCCTATTCTTTCTTCGATGCATTCTTTTCCTTTGAAGATCTCTGATAATCTGACATGTCGGTGGTCATTCAAGGTTTCTCTCATTTGTAGCAATATTTTCTCTGATTCTTCCTGGGGTTTTGCTATATCCTCTGAAGCTTCCTTAGGGTTTTCTTGATTCAGATTCATTCCTTCAATCTTATAAATCATTCTGGGGAAATCCAACACTTCATGGTCCATAGCTTTGCAACAAAGACAACTAGGTATTCTCCCAGGGCAATCTTCAACAAGATGTCCCAATTTTCTGCAACTATAACAAAGGGTTAATCCTCTCTTTCTTTTAAATGATCCCCAACCTCTTATGTACTGCGCACTAGGTGTAAATGTGTTGAACCTGCACAAAATAAATCTAGCTAAACAATAATACACACATTTGTAGAGAGAATTGGAAAAGGAAGAAGAAGGAGAGAAAGCATGGAAGAATTCTCATTAACCGTTATGGATAATGAATAATTTACACATGATATACTCTTTATATCTCAATGAGTTCGATTTGAGGTGAACCAAGTCTTCATAGTGGTGGTATAGAGTGATCTGTACATAGACTAGAAGTTACAGGAGTGAACTACCACCTATTCTAGTCTCTCAGGCAGTTACGGGAGTGAACTGCCACCTAAGTGAGTTAACTAGTCAACTAGTCTTCAGTTAACTGACTGAACAAAGAGTAGTGAGAATTTAACTCAGGGAATCAAGGCTAATGCCCCACTCTGGTGATGATAGCAAGGCAAGGTCGAATTAGCATGGTGAGGATCCCAATGTTTCATGGTGATGATCCCAATGCAACATCTAAAGTCAACTCAACTAGTCAAACTGAAGTGTCAATGGAAAGAGAATATTCTCTAGGTGGAATAATCTCTCCTAAAATCTAGGAGTCTGGATAATGACTAATTATGACTAATAAACAAATAAAAAACTTAGGAAAAATAAATCCTAGGTGTGTGTGAAGTAACAAGTAACTCCAACACCCCCCCTGAACATCACTATGGTGAAAATAAAGATTGGGTCCTGGCAATGAGGCCATGTTAGGTACCCAAGTACAAAAGATACACTGAAAATAAAATGAGGAAAGAGGGAAAACCTCATGGGAAAAATCCCCCCTCAAGGTACAATGTATGTAAAAATAAGAACTAGGCAACTGTGTCCTTCACTCCAAGACAATCTCGTAGAGAATGGAATTTCTGCTCAATGAAGGTCCTTGTGAAAATGTTTGTCGTCTGTTCTGCTGAAGGACAGAACTGTAAGTCGATGATCTCCTCATGTAATAAGTCCTAGATATAGTGCATGTGGATCTCGATGTGCTTCATCCTCTGCCTATGAATTGGATCTCTGCAGAACTTCAGAGTGCTCTGGTTGTCACACCAGATGAGGATCGGTCGATGAAACTGAATGCCCAACTTAGTGAGAAAATGTTATAGCCACATAGCCTGAATTGTTATGTTAACTACCCCTTTGTACTCTGCCTCGGCTGAATATAGAGAAATGGTAGCTTTCTTCTTGCTCGACCAATAGATAGGCATGGAACCAAGACTGAGTGGGTAATCAAATGTGGACTTGCGATCAATTTTATCGCTAGCCCAGTCAGAATCAGTAAACCCAATGAGATCTAATGTAGAGTCTACTGCATAATGAATCCCAAAGGTGATGGTGCCCTGTATGTATAGAAGGATATGCTTTGCAGCTTTCCAATATAGCTCATGTGGCTTCTGCATGAACCTAGAAACTACGCCAACTGCATATGAGAGGTATGGTATGGAGTGTGTAAGATACAACAAGCTCCCCACTAGCTGTCTGTACAATGTGCTGTCAACCGATGGAGTCTCCCCTCCATCCTCAAGTTTGACTCCTGATAGGAAAGGAGTCGGAGCAGACTTGCAGTATGTCATGTGAAATCTCTCAAGGAGATCTCGTGCATACCTGGATTGAGACAGTTTGATGCCTGATGCATCCTGACTGATCTCGAGTCCAAGGAAGAAGTGTAGCGGACCCATGTCCATCATAAAAAACCTGTCATGTATAATCCTCTTGACTGCAGCAATCGCTAAAGTTTAGCACCCAGTGATTAACAAATCATCGACATACAAAACTAAAAGTAGGAGTGAATCAGTCGTCCTGAGCATGTATACATTTGGGCCTGATTTACAATGTACAAAGTTCTGTGACAACATGTAGGATTCCATATTGGCATACCATGCCCTTAGGGCCTGCTTGAGGTTATAAAGTGACTTCTTCAGTCGACAGACCAAAGATGAGTCCTGAATAAATCACTGGGAATGCTCCATGTAGATCTCCTCAGAGAGATCACCATGAAGAAATGCATTCTTCACGTCCATCTGATGGACTTCCCATCCCTTGTCTTCCGCAATGGCAAGGTCCAATCGAATGGAATCCATCTTCGCTACTTGAGTGAAGGTCTCATCATAGTCAATACCATGAACCTGCTGAAAGCCTTTGGCGACAGACCTGGATATGTATCTACTGATCTGTCCATCTACTGTGCTCTTGGTCCTGTATACCCATCTGCATTTGACAAGTTTCCTCCCAGAAGGAAGGGGAACCAAATCCCAAGTCTGGTTCTTGAGGAGGGGGTTGTACTCCTCCTCCATGGCGGATTCCCAAAAGGGATTTCTAGTAGCCTCACCATAAGACTGTGGATCTGAAGACTGAACCAAGAAAAGATACCTGGAAGGCAATGGTTCAGTGGTAATGAGTGAAATAGGAGGCTCCTCGAAATTGGACCGAGTCCTCCTAGTATTGGTTGGATCACCTACGAGATCCCCTGCATCCTCAAGAGTAGTCTGTGCCCACTTGGGCCTCTTCTCTGGCTCTGCAACTGCATCTGATTATACTAATTATGAATTTGAATCTGAATCATCTGAGTCCTCTGAATCAAAACTCTCATTTGAAGAAGAGTCGACATGTGCATGCTCATCATCTCAGACAGGTGGAAGAGTGAAGGTGTTTGCATGCGGTTGCTGATGTACATGCAAGACACTTTCCTTGAATTGGACACTACGCTCAATGATGAGTCGGTCCGAGGAAAGATCAATAAGTCGATATCCCTTCACACTGTCAGGGTATCCAACAAGAATGCACTCAGTTCTCTATGGATCAAGTGTCTTCCTCTTTTCAGAGGGAATCCTGGCCCATGCATGTGAACCAAAAATACGAAAGTGGGTCACTTCCGGTTTGAGGCCGCTCCAAGCCTCATAGGGGGTCTTATCCTTGACATATATATGGGGAGATCTATTTTGGATGTATGTTGCACAGTGAAGTGCTTCTACCCATAATCTCTGTGCTAGTGACTTTGCATGCAACATGCAAGATGCCATCTCCTTTAGAGATCGATTTTTCCGCTCAGTAGCTCCATTTTGTTGCGGAGTATAGGGAACTGTGTGCTGTAATTGAATCCCTGCCACATGGAAAATATTTTGGATCTCATGATTCACATACTCTCCCCCATTACCAATTTGGAGCACTTTGATCTTCTTTCCAGACTGTATCTCAACCAAGGCTTTGAAATCTTTGAGGTGTTGAGCGACCTCAGATTTTTACCTGAGAAAGTAGATCCAAGTAAAACATGAGAAATAATCAACAAAAATGAGAAAAAACCTCGCTTTGCTGATGGATGGATGTGGAAAAGGACCCATAAGGTCACTATGGATCAGATTTAAAGGTGCAAAAGCTTGTTGAGACTTTCCTTTGTCGAATTTCTCTTGAGGGTGTTTCCCGAGAACACATTCCTCACATACTCCCTTAGAGAAATGGATGTCTGGTAGACCATCAACTAATATGTGCTTGCTAAGCTGTTTCATGTATCTGAAATTCAAATGTCCAAAAATTCTGTGCCATATCCTACTACTTTCAACAACATGAGTAAGCAGTAAAGAAAAATTAGGTTCAATGAATTCAGAAAATGTATACAATCTAGACTGATGATTTACCTCACCGGTAGCAACCCTAGAGTTGGTTTGCATGTCATATATGTCCACAGAATTTGGTGTGAATATGAATCTCTTTCCGGTGCCAGAATTCGTCATCTAATACACAGAGAGAAGGTTGACAGAAATCTTGGGAACATGCAACACATTCTCGAAACTTCCATTGGTGAGTTCAATCCTTCCTTTGCCGGTGACTTTGACATAAGAGTTTTCCCCCATTAGAATGGGAGGACATTTGCATGCATTCAATGAAGAATATACTGCTTCTGAGGAAGCCATGTGATGTGATGCTCCTAAGTCTACGATCCAAGCATCGGGAGAGGAGTTGATGGCAATCAAGGCATGGCTAGAATTGCCTTTCTTGGAATTCATATCTTCTAGCTTCTTCTTCTTTGCACCCTCGAGGATGTGATATCTAAGGTATTTTTGCTGAAGTATCTGAGACATCAGATTTATTTGTTTTTGCATGCATGCGGATTCTGAATGGAATCCTTTGTGATAGTATGTGCATATCTCTCCTTTTCGTCCCTTTTCTCCTTTGGATCCGGAGGCATCGGTGAAGGGTTTTGTGTGCCCTTCCTTCTTCGTATGTGCATGAGATTTCCATTTATATTTATCTTTAGATTTCTGATATTTGTGCCTACCATCATGCACAGTGAGTGCATGCACCCTTGGGCCTTTGATTGTGCCCATGTTGATGAGCTTGGTTTGCTCTTGTGTCAGGGATTCGATAAAGTCCTCAAGAGAAGGCATCTTCAAGGTGGATCCAGAGGGGAATATGACAGTATGGAATGTGGATACGAATACAAAGAGTTCAGGTCCAATCTTGGAGAGAATGGTGAGAACCATTTGTTTCTTCTCCGCTGATTTATCAACCCCGCAATCTTTGAGTTGCGTTAGTAAATCCTTGAATTTTGTAAAGAAATATTGGATATTGTCGAAGATTTTTGGATCCAATGTGAGAAGATCCACCTCTAGCATGTGTCCCCTCATCTCATCCTATTTTCCAAATATCCCTTCCAAGATTTTCCAGGCTTCATTGGGAGTCTTACAAGAAGATATGTGAAAAAGGAGATCAGGAGAAATAAGACTGCAAATTGTTTCGAGTGCCTCATCCATGGGATTTAAGTACTTGGATTTTTCTATGGATGATGTCGGTTCTGTATCTGTATTCATGCTTAAACTATACAACCCTCTGGATCGAAGATGTATGGCTATTTTCTCCTTCCATGCAAAATAGTTGTAAGGTGTAAGAATTAATTCTTTTTGGAATTCCATCTTTCCGTTGTCTTCAATCTTTTGTACCTGCAATTTTTTTTTAGTGTAGATTTTTATTAGCAGTCTATCAGCTCTGATACCATGTAAATGCGTTGAACCTACACATAATAGATCTACCTAAACAATAATATACACATTTGCATAGAGAATTGGAAAAGGAAGAAGAAGGAGAGAAAAAATGGAAGAATTCTCCTTAACCGTTATGAATAATGAATAATTTACACATGATATACTTTGTATATCTCAATGAGTTCGACTTGAGGTGAACCAAGTTGCCATAGTGGTGGTCTAGAGTGATCTAGACACACACTAACAGTTACGGGAGTGAACTTCCACCTATTCTAGTCTCTCAGGCAGTTACGAGAGTGAACTGCCACCTAAGTGAGTTAACTAGTCAACTAGTCTTCAGTTAACTGACTGAACAAAGAGTAGTGAGGAGTTAAATCAGGGAATCAAGGCTAATGTGCCACTCTGGTGATGATACCAAGGCAAGGTCGAATTAGCATGGTGATGATCCCAATGCAACATCTAAACTCAACTCAACTAGTCAAACTGAAGTGTCAACTGAAAGAGAATATTCTCCAGGTGGAATATTCTCTCCTAAAATATAGGAGACTGGATAATGACTAATTATGACTAATAAAAAAATAAAAACCTTCAGAAAAATAAATCCTAGTTGTGTTTGAAGTAACAAGTAACTCCAACACTAAGATCATAGGAGCTAACCTGCAATAAATTATTTTTGGGATCCTGCATCCATTCGTTAGTCCAAAGATTGTTTCTATGCATAGGTATGACATATCTTTCACTATTCTTATCAGATCTACTCATATCAAACCTTCTTTTATCTATTAATGCCCTAGTTTTCAAACTAGGACAGACTCTATTAAACATACCTAGATCCATACTCTAGAAACAAAAATTTTCACTTATCTTACTTCTACAAAGCACAAATCGTTCAGATCTAAATTTTTTTACCATCTTTACCATTATCAGAGAACAAAGCTTGGAGATCTTACCTCTTTTAATAAAAAATTCTCACTTTTACCTTTCTTAGAGCACAAAGCTTTCAGATCTTGCTTCTTTCCTTTAGATCCAACCTCTTTTCTTCAGCACAGATCTTTATAGATCAAGTATAACACTGCGCACCAGGGCATAGATCTACGTACAAAGCTTCCACATTTTCAGGATGAATATTTGCACATAGCTTCTTGTTTCTTAGTTCCCAGCAATCACAGTTTCAGGTCTCGACAACAGAACCATTTGTTGGCACAGGGGTAGACCCAGGGTTCAACACTACAACAATGCACCAACAAATCCCTAACTACTGGCCCTTTCAGAAACACCTGTGAAGCAGATGAAGTCTCACCCGAGGTAGAGGTAGGGGTGGTTGCAAGACTTCAATGTTTGCAACCTTAGCTGGGACACATATATGCGATTGTACTACTTAATAAAGCACTTAACACTGTTAGTTCTACACGATCTAATCATTAATCACTTCGCTGATAGAACAAGGCTTCACAACATCCACATTGTTATAATGTACTTAAGCACTTAGCATCAATATATAGGTCAGATATAATAGATCAAGCACTAAGCACATTCATATGAATCAAATCTAATATTCTCACATATCATTAGCACTAAGCATAAACAGATCTATCCAATCATCTCAAAGCACTTAGCAAAAAGAAGACATAAACACATTAATATAAGCATAAAGCAAGACAACACAACATTTACGTGGTTCACCCCCACCCTGGGGCTACATCCACCAACTCTTCTTCTTTATTGTCTTCAGTCAATCAGTTACAAGCACAAATCCATCAAAACCCTTACTCCATACAGGACAAAATATCTGTGTAGCTCGCTAGATCCTTCTTCCTTGCATTACAACACTAAGCCATCTATAGTCTTGCACAAAGACTTGTACACATCTCTGCATGTCTTACACAGAATGCACAAAGCCTTGATCACACAGATCCAACCCTTGGCACTTAGCCTACATTACATAGATATGTTATTCGACTACTTCTTACATTGCCTATCCTTCTATTTATACATACAAAATAGGCCTAAACATGGGTAAACCCATGGGCTGACATCCCATTCCTGTTAAATATTCCAAAAACCCAAAAATGATCCAAAAGAGGGCTGAGATCTCGTGATCTCCGCTTCTTCTTGCGCTCCTCCTTCGATAGGCTGTCGAAGTCCCAAAATAGGTCAACATGACCAATAAACTCCAAAACTTGGTCAAGGGCCAACACTATGCTAGGGTGACAGGCTCAAGGGAGGTTTGGAGTGATGTGCAGTAAATGAATGTCGCTTCCTCACCTAGCCCTATTCAATTTCATGTACGAGCTAACCCATTAACATAACATCAACCATTAAATTCAAACCATAACCCTTGCATAATTCAATGCCATATCCATTGTATAAATTCAATTCCATATCCATTGTATAGTGCGCCACCCAAAACATATCAACCGTACATTAACATTACCATATGTGCTTCCCATATTAACCTTTAGACAAAATCGCATAATATGTTAACCAAACGCATAGTATAGTAGCTAGGTCGACCATTTCACATTTGTCACTATTACATATACATTCAAAGTTTATATGTAATCCTTTTGCCATAGCCTCAGGACTTATCCATATTTTTTTCCTTTTTGTTTTGAGCTAGCTCCCATATCATCATGCTATCCTTTGCATAAAACCATGTCTAGATTATTAATCAATGTTATAACATAACATAATAGATGTAAACAATTTAATCCTCATATCCATAACACTGCCCTGTGTTGCGAGTGAATATAAACAACATTTAGCAACAATGCATCAACCAACCATGTTGTCATATCAAATGAAAACAAGACTGCATCATCAACTGTATAGGATTGTGTAGGAAACATCATAACAACATCAACATATAAGCATAACATGTCTATCTTTTCACCTCTGGTCTACAAGGGGGTCCCACCTACTAGTTAATTATTATTATCATAGATAAATAATAGGGCTTAGCAATCCTTTGCGAGCATAATTCATCGTTACAATTTTAATCATCAACAAACTGGTGAATCCACAGGGAAATATGTTTCCAAAAGATTAAGAACTTAGAATTTCTGGTTTCACATACGTTATAACCATTAGATCAAGAATATATACATAAGAATGATTATGCAACATGGGGAAGTGAGCGGTTTTAAAGGAAAAATGATTGAGATTTTGGGAATAGCTCATGGAAAGTGTTAAGTATGAGGGGGTTTATCTCTGTATGCATAATCATTCGATTAATTATAGTAAAATCATTCTTGACTTCAAGGAGAAATTTTTTCTGGTGTGCTCTTTTCAATCTTGGAGCGGATGGAAGAAAAGGAAAGAAAAAAAGGGATAAAACCGACTTTCTTATATAACAATAGTTGAAACAGATAACAATTGCAATGATGATTTCAAGGGGAACATCATGACAATTGTGTAACCTGATTGTTATTGACTAACAATACTTTGTAGAATAGCGTCACTGTGGAAAAACTGATCCAACATTTTATTTTGACAGAGAAGAAGTCAATAACAGAAATAAAATAACACAAATAAAACAACAGAAATGAAATAAAAAAAATGAAACTGTAGCAACGAAATAACAACAATGTAAAATCAAAGCAAATAAAACAAACTATAATACAAAAAACATTCCATACAACATTTAAACTTTCAATTTGGTTCCACATAGTGTTTTAGGTGTGAACCATTGGTGCTATAGGAAAACAATCGCTCTTGCAAGTCCTTTAGGATATAGAAATTTGCGCCCAAGACAAAAACAATCTTAAAAGGACCCAACCCTAATTTTTGGAACTTTGAATGCCTTCCTCTATCAGCATGAGCTTGATCCTATAGTAATACCTTCTCATTAACCTTAAATTTGACAGCTTTGACACTTTTATTGAAATATATTTTAACTGTTTGCTGTCTTCTCTTTATATTATCCAAGGAAAACATCTTTTGATCCTCTAAATCCAAAAGTGCATTCATTCTTTGAGAGATATCATAAGAATTTAATTCTTCAACCTATAGCATTAAATTTAGAGAAGAAAGTTCCATGTCGGTAGGCAGAATGGCTTCTTGACCATAAACAAGCTGGAAAGGAGTGAAACCAGTGCTCGCCTTGGTGGTAGTGCGATCTGCCCAAAGGGTGTAAGTGAGGAGAGTGTGCCATTGATGAGGCTTATTTTCAATGATCCTCTTGATAATTCTTACCAGATTCTTGTTTGTAGACTCGGCCTGCCCATTTCCCTGGGGATAATAAGATGATGAGGTAAAATGTTTAACCCCCAATTTAGCTCAAAACTGGGTCAACTTAGCAAAAATAAAAGTGGGACCATTTTTTGTAATAATCTCCAAAGGAAGACCAAATATGGAAAACATATTAGTTTCAAAGAAAGAAATCACTTGCCCATCCTACAAATGCCTAAGTTGGACAACTTTAGTCCATTTTGTAAAATAGTCTATGGCTGTTAAGATAAAAACTTGCCTTGCTGAAGATGGAGGGTTAATAGGACCAATAAAATCCAAAACCCATTTTGAAAAAGTAAAGTCAGGGAGGACAGGTTGAAGAGGCATGACTGAAAGGCATTCTTTTCTAGCAAACTTCTGGAACTTGTCACAAGATCTCAAAAAATGATAAGAGTCACGAAAGATTAAAGGCCAATAGTACCCTTTCCTGATAATCTTAAAAGCAATGGTTTTAGCAGAAAAGTGACCTCCTACATGAATAACAGAATTTGCATATCCATGAGTCTCTTGTAACAATTTTTGTGCTTCCTCATTGTTCACACAATGAAGTAACATACCATCGATAAATCTCCTAAACAATAAGTCTCCTATAGTGATGTATCTAGCAGATTCAAGATGAAGCCTTCTTCTTTGATGGGTATCTAAGTTATCTATACATATTTGATTTTGCAAGTAATACACCAGATCTTTATACCTAGGATGTTCAACTACAGGAAGGATTTGATTGTCAATGTAAAACAGTGTTGATAGTGAGCTATCTTGTTCATCAAATTCTTCACTTGTTTCAGCATGTTGAGCTAAGTGAAGGGCTAATTCACATCCCTTGATGGTGTTAGAAGTCATGATATATAAGCCTGTGAGAGAGAAAACTTGACAACAGGTAAAGGGACTTTTACCAGTGTGTGCTTACCTAAGATAAAATGATGAAATTTTTCAACAACCTTTATAAGAGCGAAAGCACGCTTTTCGATATAAGACTATTTAAATTCATCATCTGACAATATTTGAATCATGTAAGATATTGGTTTCTCATTAACTTGGTCATCACATTGCATGAGGATAACATAAACTGCTTCCTCTATGGAATTAATATATATAACAAATTCTTTTTCAAAACTCGGCTTCGCCAAAACTGGTGCGGAACTAATTGCTTTCTTGATCCTTACAAAAGAATTCTCGACATCATCAGTTCAAGAAAATGAACGATATTTCTTAATAAGATTGTGAATTGGTTTTACCATTAAAGAAACATCAGGAACAAACCTATGGACAAAGTTGATAACACCCATAAAGGCTTGAACCTCCTTTTTGGAAGCAGAAGCATGAAGATTTAGGATAGCAACAATCCTTTTAGGATCTATGTTTATTCTTGAATCAGAGACAATGTGTCCAAGGAGCTTGCCCTTGGTAACAGCGAAAATAGACTTAGAAGGATTTAAAGAAATGCCAAATTTCCTGCATCACATGAGAACCTTTTTAAGATGACCAAAATGACCTAATCGTTTTTTTGAATACACAGTTAGGTCATCAAGATAAATTTGAATAATTTTTCCGATCAAATCGTCAAAATTTGTTTGCATAGCTCTTTGGAAAGTGGAACCTACATTAGATAAGCCAAAAGGCATATGTTCATAAGCGAAAGTACCCATTGTCAGGGTGTTGGCAGCCAATTCGCATTTTCATACTGTCCTTATAAGTTGCCTACACCAGTGTTTTGCAAACTTTGATCTCGTTGCAATCTTTCCAATTAAAACGACACTATTGTTTTATATGCGTTTGCACACTTACCTTGGTTCTTGTTTTCACGACTGCAAGCGTGAAAACGCTGATTTTCGAAGTCATATTACAAACGTCACTAGATTGTTATGATCGCTCTTGTTTATATGCTCATCGCGTTTTCAAATTTGTTTATCGTTACACAATTGACAAGATTCCAAGATCATTATTCTTTTGACATTCTTATTCGTTAATGAGACTTCGTTTACAAGACTGTGGTGATATTCTTTTGATTGAGTTTATGGTGCATTGGTGATTTGGATTTATATGTTTATTTGATCGATTCACTTGACACATTGGTTTCATAAACACATTTGTGTTGTGGCAAAATCCTTGGTATAAATCGTTTCATACAACACATAGTTTTTATATAATCAAACCCTTGGTGTGTTTTCGATTCATTACTTTGATTTTTGAAACCCTGACTATTGCTTGCGCGAGTGTTTTATCCACTTACCATAGGTTTCGTTGGGTGATTGGATGGCATAGTTTTTAACACATATGCATAGTCATTTGAATAGTTATACGCGCCGACGGTTGTACTGTGGGTAATCACTGTTCTGCATGGGCCGAAATAGCTCCACCACCCTCGCACGTTCTGTCATAAATGTTTCCCCCTATCCCAAGTCACTCCTGGTGTTTTCAGGTAAGCCTATGAGCATTCTGCCCCTATGTTTGCACTCTTTTCGTCGTTTGATGAGCAAAAAGTGAGTGCTTACATGCCTAGTTGGGCTTTGCTAGTCATGACAGCTATATGGTAAAAGGTTAGAAAGAAAACAACAAAGCTATTAACAAGAATTAAACAAAAACTAAAT
>ML854884.1:9355-23543 GCA_009831015.1 Picea engelmannii | reverse complement strand
GCATTGTCTTTACTCTGTGAGTGCAAAGTCATATTTGCTCCAAAACTTAGGATAAGTGCATTATGTGGATTTTGTGCACTGCTTCCCTTTCTTTTGTCTTCATGGGGTTAGGAAAAACCACTCAGTGTCAACAACCATGAATTTTCTTTTCTTTTCCTTTCCTTGAAAATAATTTGCAGAGATGAAATATTATTTGCAAGCCAAAATACATCCAGAGTGAAAATTTTCCATTCAACAAATGATCCTATGAATTATAGGGTTATAACATGACATAGAGTACTTCACCATGTCAAAGAAATACAGTCGTTGGAACCGATATACCCATTTGACCGCCACTCCGAACGGATCGAAAAGCAGTTATGGGTTACCACTAGACCGTTGGATAACACCAGAATGGATAGAACAGAGTTAATGTAGGCCCCATGTCTGTTGTAAGCAGACCATTGCTGAGATTTCCTAGTTAACCCATCACACCACACACCGAGAATAATTTTTGCTAACTGAGAATATGAGCGTGAACCCTGAAGCTTTACTTACCCTGAGATCATTGCCTTACTATTCACTGTAGTCTCTGAATTCCTATTGCACCCGAGCCAGCTGACCCAAGTTTGTATGTCGGACAAGCTCAGCGCTACTAAGAAAATTGTTGAAGAAGTTCTAATTGATTTAATGACTGAGAGATTCAATTCAGAATGTGAAATGTCTACAGGTGTACAGTCATCATCCTCGAGTGCACTGCCAGCTTCCCCCTCCACTTCTCGAGTAGGACCATCCTAACCGCCTTCGGAAAGATGATCTAAGCTCGGAAACGACTTCGCCACTATGAAGATGATCCCAAGCATCTTGCCTAAATATATCCCACCATTAAGCGGACCAGTGAATTGATACATTGTACCCAGAGACTTCAACTATGTTGTAGTCACGGCGTACCTCCCGAAAGGGGTGCGCGTAGTTCATGCTCACTAGGAGAAGCTCATCGTGCTGAAATTTAGCGATTTTAACCTTGGAAATCGCAAGGTTTACAGTATGCTATCCCTGCACAAGTATTTGACTATTACAAAAGGAAAGAACCCCAAGATTGTACCGCAGCAATGGACCCATAACCTTGCGTAGTCAACCCTCCTCAACATAATGAAGATTCCACATTTCGGGAGGCATCAGGAAGTCAATGCATGCATTAGATTGTTGTTGTCCTACTACCATGGAGGATACCTATGGTTGGACCACTGTATCATTGTGGATCTGATTCTGATCAATCAGATCACTGGGCTAAGCATGCAGGGCCCTAACCCATGGGAATTTTACCCTGGAAATATTGTAGATCGTGCCCTCGCTCAACGAATAAAAGACACATATGGCGATATGGAGAAAGGCACGCGAGGTTACAAGGTAGCCTCCATTGAGAATGCAATAGTACACTTTGGTTTCCAACTGATCGCAAGAAATTTAGTCTGAAAAAACAAACCTATACAGGTGACCGGATTTGTAGTTGACCTCGCAGGGAAGTGCGCGGAGGGACTACAAATGAACTGGGAAAAATACCTTATAAATCAGCTAGAGCTTGACTGTAGAAAAGCACAGGATGAAGGGTATGAGTTCCACTTTAGATGGTTGCTCATACTCATCGCTTTCATAGTGTGGGAACTGCCCAAGGGAGCCACGTTTCCAGAGATCGAACCCTTCGAACCATTGGTCGTGAAGTTCTGTACGTTGTGGTACTCCAACGACATCAACAAACAGTGGCAATCCAATGCTGTCTTTCGTGCTTACTACACTCATTTTAAGAATTCCATTCAGTCTACACCACACATTACACCCAACATGCTTCATAGGTTTAGACCTTTGATGAAATTCAGTGTAGATCATTACTTCACCTACATCACAGCACGCGCAGATGAGTACAAACAACAACTCCAGTCATATTACAAGCTGACAGTAGATGACTTGGAGGAGATTACCAAGTAATGGTCAGCAAACCTCCTTGTTGCAGTAGACCCCGTAGAGATGTCTGACGTAGATAGCCCTGAAGCTATGCCGGATACAACATGACCGTGCAAGACTAAGAAGGATGTGGAAGTCTAAGATATTCACAGCACATCCACGAAGACTGCTTCACTCTCACCTGCGAAGGGAGGTAATGATGAAGAAATAGGGGGCACAGATACTGAACAGATCAAAGGCAAGGTTACTCCATCTAGGGACGAGGAAGATCCCTCCAAGAAAAGGAAGATTACCCCACCAAATCCCTCATCTAGAAAGAAAACTAAGGCCTCCTGGACCATGCTTAAAACTAACCTTACCCCGGATGATTTTGACTTCTTAATTGCCGCACTGAATGATCTTTCACTAGAGCTTGCAAAAAAGCAAGAAGCAAAGTAGGAGGATCTATTCTGCCGAATCACGGGCAAATTCAAAGAAGTGAAGTAGGCACTCCAGTCCAGCCAAGCAATTTCTATGGCACCATTAACAATGGAAATATCAGGAATAGACTATGAGCCCGCACAGTTACGCCAGATCACCGAGAAAGTCAAAGCTCGTCTTCGACGAGCTGAAGAAGACATAGTGCAAGCCACCCAGGCTTTGGCGCAAGAATAGAGCACACATGGAGAACAACAGAGGAAGGAAGAACAAGAGCAGCTTGCCTTAAATGTGAAGCGGGAGGATGAAAAAGCACAGTTACAGCAGAGCAAGGACCAATTGCTAATAGAGCAACTTGAAGTACAGGAGAGAGTTCACAAAGCACTGCGCTCTGTGACAATCATATAAGTGAATATGGAAGATCGTCTCCCACAATAGGTGACCCAATTGGAAGAAGTAACCCAGCAACTTCAACAACGCATAACAGATTTGGAGCTCTGCACCATGCCTGAGACACCCCAAGTGATAAGAGACCTAAGAGAGGCCACTGCTCGAAGAGAAATTGCCCGATTAAAAACTTTGGCTTCAGAATGTAGGCAGATAAGCACTAGAAGCACCCAGACTTATGAAACCCTCGCAGAGAATCTAGAATTGCAGACATTGGAGGCACAGCTCCACAAAGCAAAGCAGCATGCATATGTGCTACAAGCGCAGTTGAAGTCTGTGACCCCAGTCAAAAGAATGAAGAGGTTCTCAGAACAACACACAACCCAACAACAAGTACACACGCTGCAAATTAAAGTAATGGAAGTCTCTCAAAGACTACAACCACTCCAAGAGAAGGTGTTATCACTCCAAGAAACTCCTTAGGGTTGTAGACTAAGGATGCTTGGTAACTTAATAAATCATGAATAATGAAAGTGTGGATCAATGGGATAATAGAGAGTAACTAATGAGAAGACAACTCACAATGCAATCAAATGAAACAGTGCTTTTAGGAATCAATGAATAGACAGAGTAATATCAAAAGGTATGGAGAAAACTGATCTAGATAATCAAGTACAACAGTGTGTAGGATCATATAGCCAACAAGAATTCCTTTAGTTCAAGTTTATGAGCTAAATAAGAAGATGATAGTTCTTAATAGCTGAGCTAAACTAAAATAAAGTACAGAACATGGAATAGATGAAGAAATATGTCATTAACAACAAAAGAAGATTGATTCTGTATTGAAAAATAAGTGTCTTAGTACAATAGCCAAAGAGTATCCAAAATTTAACCCCTTAGTTCTCCAAATGTCTTTGGCTTTATAGCCTTACAAGATGAAATCTAGATCCTTGAAAGATGAATCAGATTTACTAAAGATAGTCAAATCAAAACAGATACAACAAGTGTAGGATGAGATCCTATAAAAATGGATCTAGAATGGAAAATCAAAATAAAATAGGAAAGGTCTTATTTAATGATTTCTAAAAATAGAAGATTGTTGATGAAGTGCAGTTTTAGCCTCCCAAGGCTGTTTGATTTGGTCCTCCAAAGCTAAAATTCGAATTGGGTGATGTGTCATTTGATCCCTATCAATTTTCCCTTGAAAATGACCAAATCTAGTCAAAAAATTCCCTTTTGACTTTCATCTCCAAGAATGGCCTTCAGATTTTGATTTGATAATTCATAACCATCTTATTGAAGAAGATTTCAAACCATTCAGACCCAAAAAATCCTGATCTGGGCAAAAATTTGGCTATTCTGGCCATGACAGGCTTTCACCAGCTAATTTACCTAAAAATCGGCTCCTTAGCTAGTGAAAGGCGGAGCTTTCACCAGCTAACTAGTTATAATTTTGCCTTTTGCACTGGTGAAAGCGCAGATTTTTCCAAAATCAAATTTCTCAGTCATGGAGATTCCATTTTGCATGCTTAAATAGTCGATCGACATCTACAAATCCTAATCTTTCCAATGGTGCTTTCAAATCTCCATTTGGAGCCTGGGAAGCTATCAAAATTTCCCTACAATATTAGGCATCGTTCTTTCAAAAATGTCGGTGCATTTTTTATCGCTAACATCTGGCTCCAAATGGGATGGATACCTCCCTATGAGGTCTCCAAGAACCTAGCAGACCTTATGCCTTTAGTATTGGGCCATGGAGTCATTCAGCCTTTTCGGTGGTTAATGAGCACACACAGGCTCGCCTAAACCACTGAAAAGAAAAACTTACCCAAAAATCAAAACTTGATGAATCTCGATTACCTACAAGAGAACAAAGACCTCAGGGCTTTGTTATACGAAGCTCCTCTCTCTGTTTACAGCGCTCCCAATTCTTAGTATGAGGTCAACAGGCACATCCACCTTGACTATCTTCCATGATTAGGAGAGACATGAGGATTTTCACCAATTGCATATTTCAGCCTTTTAGAAACATAATGAGGAAACCAAGCTGCACCACCACTAGCATTTACATACGGTATAGAAGCAGGATCAAGGACTACAGTAAACCAAAAATCCACTGGATTATGTGGACGATCATAAAGAAGCCACAGATAAGTCTACAGTAATAATAAAAACTCTGGCTGTGAAGCCACCAACGGAGGGTGTTTCCGGTTGCAACCATGTCTCTGTAAACCTTTTCTGGATCGTGTATCACTACAACAGCAGCTTATGATACAAAGAATTTTTAGAACCTCTGATGTGTGCAGATAGCCTTCCAAGGCTCGTAGATGTACTTTGATGATGATAGAATCAAATTTTATATCTTTCGCAAAAACAACTAATTATGTGCCCCAAAAATAGGCTCCTGATGTAATGATATTTAAAACCGTTGACTGACGAGATCTATTCTGATATAGAGCCCTCAATGCTAGAATTACCATAATATGAATATCTTCAGGAATTGCTTGCACTAGCACTGTAAAATCCAAAGACAAATACAAATGTATTGCCACCAGATGTCTAGGTGTGAAAAGGCTCTTGCAAAGCGTAACCTTGTTAGTAAAGAAAATCTAAGGCCAACAGGGACCTTGTATTCATTTACTGAATGCTTCAAAAGCTGGAGATCACTTTTTGAGTGCATACTCAACTCAGGTATATGAATAACTTACAGCCCTAGGTCTCTTAACAGTTCCACTTCAGAATCTCCCTTTTGAACAAATTCATCAGCAAATAAATTCAAAATGAAGGGCAGAACCTAGCTGATATGCAACAGGGTCAGGGTCAGGGCCAGTTTCAGTAGAGCATGCTAACAACCCAAGGCCTTCTTCTTTTCCACCCCATCCTCGAGACAAAGCAAACAGCTTCGCATTCAAAGAAGTATCTTTGATAGAGCCTTTTCCAACTGGTTTCTTTACAAATGCAGCTAATGTCTGTAGACTTGCAAATCTATGCAAAGTAGTAATGATTCTTTCTGGAGGTAACCTGTTGCAGAAACTCTGCAATGTTCTTTATAATAGTTGGCGTTGTTGTACATCTTGCAAAAGATTACTGACTCTTTACTCTTGAAAAAATAATGCCTTTTCACTGGAGGAGTTGGTAATTCACTCCAGTAACTTTCAAAAGAGCATTTGAATGGCCTTCAAGGAACTTATCTGTAACCTGGGTTAAACCAAACAATATAAGCTCCCATAGAAGACAAAAGGAATCTGCCAACAGCTCTAAAGCGTCATCTGTCAAGTTGCAGCACCAAGATACATCTGGACGAGAGAAGCATGCTCTTCAAATTACAATAGGACTCAACAAGTAGCACAACCCAATAAAAGGAACGTGTATCATCTTGGCCTGATTTAGAAATTCGATTTCAAGGAGAACTTTGAAATCGTCTAGGGAAACCGCCATAAGATTTACCATACTGCTTCATGAACCAATAGTAATGGGCATTTTGTATATCATCCATGATCCTCACTCCATGTTTACACACTCGAGCAACAAAGAGTTGTATCCCTGCAAAATATTCTGAAATAAGAGTCGATAGGTAAATCATGATCGGAGTGATCAAATACAGGGATGATCTATGGGTTTGTGACATCTGATTGAATATTCATTGATTTGTGATGATGTACATATCAAATGTACAAACTAACTGAAACGCTTTCCCATAAAATTTCCATCCACCCTTATTAATGGCAATCCTAGAAGAAGATAAGAGTTGCTCGAACGTCCACACGACTCATATTCACGATGCCTCTTAACATTTTTTGTTGTGTAGAATCCTCCCTGATTACAGTGGTAAACGACTTCATGAAGCTCTTGTTCTCTTCGTCAATCGCCCTCAAGATCTGTATAGGAATAGGATTCTATGGAAACACAATCACAATATCTGCTCTTGCAGTCATTACAGATCTGTGCAGAGTCCTAAGAAACCATCTCACTTGATCTTCGGTGTTTGCATCTTTCATATTAACAAAGTATCATGGGTATTGCTCACACGGGCGAGGATAGTATGATTTGCAACCTCTTAAGAAACACTGCAGTTGTTCTATGAGTCTTGTATATACAAGCATCAGTTGAACAATAGCAAAATAATTTTCACTAGTTTTACTGGACTCTGTATCTTATCTGCTGGTGTCATCGCTTTTGGAATCCACTGGTGCCAAATCCGAAGATAAAGCACGAGAAGATGAATATGAGGAGACAGGGGTTGTCAATGTTGAGTGCCCATGCTTGTATTGCATGTATGCATGGTATAACCCCCTTTGAAGGAAAGTATGACGATGTTTCTCCCACTCATCAAGAGATTGAAGTAGCACAGCATGTACCATCATAAACTTTATTGTTTCTTCTGTCGCTCCATACCTTTATGTAGTAGGAGTAGATGGCTTTGATCCAGATGTAGGTGAATCCAATTGAGATGGTGAAGTGAGGTAACTGGTTAAAGCTTTTGCCATAATACGTCGTTGGCTCATATTTTACATTGTTGAGGGAAAGATCAGATAAGCAATTCCCTTAAGCACTAATGAATGCAGCAACAGATTCATCACTGAATGAACATATTTTTAATGATAAGGTTTGAAGTAATCTGCATCCATTTGCAAGGTGGACAAGTGTTGAACACCTTTGACACCTAATTAACAGCTTCATTAAGTTTTCTTGAAAGGTCATTCTCATATTCCTGCAACAGAAACTGGCCAGGAATGTCATCCATTGATTACACTCTAAAAAGTTGTTGCAGAACATCAGCACTCACAGCCTTTCCTGCATATATGAAAGCAACTTCCCCATTTTCCGAAAGAAAGACTCCAGTACTATCTAGTTGTTGACTAGAAAGTGGGAGTGATGATGGCAACACATTATTAACCATATCCTTCAATGTCAATTTATGAATTGCAAACATTCGAGGATAAACTAATGGAACATCCAAGGAGGTAGAAATAGATGCCACTCGAGTTATCCAATAGGAGCGATCATCAATGTGCACATCAGGGCGTAGCCCAAAACTTTATGTAGAAAACAGAATGTGATCAGAAGATGCCAGTTAGTCAATGTCATGGCGAAGTGAAATCTGAAACTGGTGATGAGCACCTCATTGCATATGATCATCGAAATAGAGGAAACAACAGAGAGACTTAAGGCTCCAACCATTCTCAGCTGAAACCCCATTCTCTCTATCATGTTTGTTTTGTATTATCACTTTGTTCACTCACAGTAACTACTATTGCGCCGAGGTTGTCAAAATTCGATAGAAGCTACTGATGCAATGCACAGTCAAAACCCTGTCGGATCAGTGGAGCACTAACGAACTTCAGAAGGGAATTTGATAAAATGTAGCTGGTAATACAGCTCTACCCCAATCATTCTCCACGTCCTCCTCATCAAATGCTTGAACATTTGTCTTGACACCTTGTGATCTGCACTGGATTAACCAAATCCTCCACGCGTCTTTTTCATGCAGAATTCAAGCAAATATCTCTTGAAATAAAATCACAACTCAGCCCTTTTGAATAATGATTTTTCTTCTTTCACCAGCTAACTCGCCTTATGATTCGCTGGTTAGCTGGTGAAAGCACTGCCTTTCACCAGCTAACTGGTCATAAAATCACGCTGTGCACTGGTGAAAGCTCTGACTTAGCCCAAAATGAACTTTCACCTCCAAAACTTCAATTCCATCAAAACTCAATGTGTCTCTGCTTATTCAACAATACTGAAAATGATCTATGTGCTCATAAGAAGAGCTTATTTTCCTGTCTACTCCTACATCTAGCCAATAGAAGTATATTGATCAAGTAAAAGCATACTTCCAATACAGCTATGTTAGAAACTGATTTACAGGCATCATGCTAGATCTTGACCCGAAAAGTAATGAAAGCCATATCATGCAGAAAAGAGGTTTGAGCGGATGATAAAGATAATCTCCTTCTGACAAAAATATTCTTGGATTTATGATGCTCATAGAATCTAAATATCCATCAATAGGGTCATCGAATTCATAAAGAAATGCCTTTTTGAACTGGTGATCCAACTAACTGTGTTGCAGCTGCTCTTCTTTTCCTTCACAAAACTCAATGTCAAATGTAGACAGCTTGATCTCTGCTGGAGGAAAATACAAACTGAATTTATGATTTGAACCTTTCTGCTCATCTTTACCACTACTCTCCTCATATGTATTGCAATCTGCCTTTGTTTACAAATCTAAAAAATGTGGGCTACCCATAACATATGTTGTTGATTCAAATCTAGGATTTTGATCTTCTCTGTAATTGGGATCAAGAGACCCATGACTAGTATCAATTACAGCATCAACACATTCTTGATCATGATTCCCATGTTCTAGCTGAAGATTAGACAGTCCCTGCAAATCTGGAATTTGTAGGCTGTCCTCATCAATCTCTACAGATCTGAAACTGTCACTTGCAAATCTGTCAATCTGCTTAACATCTTCAAAATTTTCAAAAAGAAAAATATGATCTTCATAACAACTTACAACAGTAGATGCGTTTGATATGATGTTAAAAGAATCACTAAAGTTATCATGGTGTAGATTATTGATCTCCTGATTATGATGAATAGTATCCTCTACAGCAACATATTCTTCATGAGTGTCGGGATCTTTATACAATAAACTAAACTCATGACAACATTGAGGATAGAGAAGATCAGCTGAAAATATGCCATTGCAAAACACATGAAAGGCAGAATGAAAATCAGCCAAAGAGATGATACTAGCAATAGGCAAAGACAGGTACCAATTACAAGCAATCCCTTCTAATGAAAAACAGAATAACCAAATCTGAACATCCTCATGCACTACCTGCAACTGATGCATGTAATCATGAAAGTCCAACAAATGTTCAGCTGGCACTTCCCACTCTTCTCCTCGAAATCTGGGAAGATTGTTCTCCCATTCATCTCTAGTAGGTACTTGATTAGGGAAACCAACAATATTTGAAAAATCACAGAACGTATACCTCTTGGTTAAGATCTTGTTCATATCATATCATTGGAGTCACCAACAAATTTCAGAACAATGGAGTCGCCACTGAATTCGTCCTTCATGGAGTCGCCACCGAATTCGTCCTTCATGGAGTTTCCAGATAGATGATTACAACTGAAATAATGTCCAGGCTTTGTCTATCATCAAAGTTGGATCTATGTCATCTCCCAAGGAAGCTGAGCTTCAATCTCCTCTCCCCGGCAATGGCGCCATTTTGTTATCACTCCAAGAAACTCCTTAGGGTTGTAGACTAAGGATGCTTGGTAACTTAATAAATCATGAATAATGAAAGTGTGGATCAATGGGATAATAGAGAGTAACTAATGAGAAGACAACTCACAATTCAATCGAATGAAACAGTGCTTTTAGGAATCAATGAACAGACAGAGTAATATCAAAAGGTATGGAGAAAACTGATCTAGATAATCAAGTACAACAGTGTGTAGGATCATATAAGCCAGCAAGAATTCCTTTAGTTCAAGTTTATGAGCTAAATAAGAAGATGACAGTTCTTAATAGCTGAGCTAAACTAAAATAAAGTACAGAACATGGAATAGATGAAGAAATCTATCATTAACAACAAAAGAAGACTGATTCTGTATTGAAAAATAAGTGTCTTAGTACAATAGCCAAAGAGTATCCAAAATTTAACCCCTTAGTTCTCCAAATGTCTTTGGCTTTATAGCCTTACAAGATGAAATCTAGATCCTTGAAATATGGATCAGATTTACTAAAGATAGTCAAATCAAAACAGATACAACAAGTGTAGGATGAGATCCTATAAAAATGGATCTAGAATGGAAAATCAAAACAAAATAGGAAAGGTCTTATTTAATGATTTCTAAAAATAGAAGATTGTTGATGAAGTGAAGTTTTAGCCTCCCAAGGCTGTTTGATTTGGTCCTCCAAAGCTAAAATTCGAATTGGGTGATGTGTCATTTGATCCCTATCAATTTGCCCTTGAAAATGACCAAATCTAGTCAAAAAATTCCCTTTTGACTTTCATCTCCAAGAATGGCCTTCAGATTTTGATTTGATAATTCATAACCAGCTTATTGAAGAAGATTTCAAACCATTCAGACCCAAAAATTCCTAATCTAGACGAAAATTTGGCTATTCTGGCCGTGACAGGCTTTCACCAGCTAATTTACCCGAAAATCTGCTCCTTAGCTGGTGAAAGGCGGAGCTTTCACTAGCTAACTAGTTATAATTTTGCCTTTTGCGCTGGTGAAAGCGCAGATTTTTTCAAAATCAAATTTCTCAGTCATGGAGAGTCTGTTTTGCATGCTTAAATAGTCGATCGACATCTACAAATCTTAAGCTTTCCAATGGTGCTTTCAAATCTCCATTTGGATCCCGGGAAGCTATCAAAATTTTCCCTACAAGATTAGGCATTGTTCTTTCAAAAATGTCGGTGCATTTTTTATCGCTAACAAAAGGCATGCCAAGTATTCACTGAACTTGAAAGCCAAGGAGATGAACTCGAATAGGGTGTCATCACTACAGAACAATGCCTGGAAGGACCGCTCAATGACACAGTAATCCAAGAATTTACTGAACAAGAGGTTGTTGCACTGCAGCAGGTCAAAGCCGCTCAAGCCAAGCTCAAGATATTTGAAGCAGAATTGGTTAGACCTGAGTGACTCGGGACGAGTCATGGGTGAGTGTTGGGATCATGTTGGCCCTTGACCAAGTTTTGAAGAATACTTGGTCATAATTGACCACTTTTTCGACTGCGACAACTTGCCAAGGAAGGAGCACAACCCGAAGCAGAAAGTAAGGAAGCAAGACCTATTTTTGGGTACATTTTAAGGTTTTGGGTTGATGTAACGGGAAAGGGATGTCGGCCCGTGGGTTTACCCATGTTTAGGCCCATTTTGTAACCTATAAATAGGCAATGTAAATAGGGGAGAAGTAGTAAGATAGTACTAATAGTAATGTAGTACATCTATGTGATGTATAACTGGAATCTTAGTGCTAGTAACTAGATCTCTGTGATCAGATGTATATTAGAGTTCTCTGTGCATGAGATCAAAAAACTAAGTGCAGTTTGATGTAGTCTTGTGCTGAAGAGCAAGGAAGAAGGATCTAGCGAGCTGCGCAGATCTTTTGTCCTGTGCGAATTAAGGGTCATTGAATCTCTGTGTTGTAACTCCTTCACCAAGATAATATAAAGAAGACTTTGTGGATGTAGCCCCAGGGTGGGGGTGAACCACGGTAACTGTGTGTATAGTGCTTTGTGCTTCTCTCTAATGTGTTTATCTCTTTCTTGGATAAGTGCTTGATGTGATTAAGTAGATCTAGTTATTCTTTGTGTTGATGATATATGAATGACCGTTAGATCTGATATATAAGATGTTTATTGCTTGATCTGTTGAATCTAACCTATATTTTTGTGGCTAAGTATTGAATCATCCTTAGTATAAGTATTCACTATGATGCTTTGTTCTTTCGGTGAAGTGTATTAATGAATGTATGTTAAGGAATAACTGATACTAAGTGTGTTGTAAGCAAGATAATCACAGATATGTGTCCCTTGCCTCTACCTCGGGTGAGACTTCATCTGCTTCGCAGGTGTTGCCGAAAGGGCCGCTAGTTAGGGTTTTGATGGTGCGCTCTTGAGTGTTGAACCCTGGTTCTACCCCTATGACAACAGAGTAATTATTCAATCATCTTAGGATGAGACTGGAAAACCTTGACAAGTGGATACCTCTCACTTGATGGGACACACTTATATGTTCCTCAGAATGGTAAAAAGATCATAGTCCTAAGGGAGGGAATAATTTCACCTTATATATAAAGCATTCCATGGCCTAATGTGAATTATACCGAGGAGGACCTAGGAGTGTATTCCATATTTTCATATGAGGACAACACTACCTTGGAACAAATCAACATAGAGGATGGGATGTGTCATATGCACTTTGATGGTTCATGATCCAATGAAGGAATCAGAGCTAGTATTATCTTGTACTCTCCTGTGGGTAAAATTCATAAATTTTCCTATAGGTTAGAGTTTGCTTGCATAAACAACGTCACTGAATTTGAAGCATTACTGCTAGGAATTGAAAATGCCTATAATTTAGGTTGTGGTCACCTTACAGTTTTTGGGGACTCTGAACTTGTTCTAAACCTTGTATGTAAGATATATCCTCCTAGCAACAACTTAATGAAATGTTACACCCAAACTGTTTGGGCACTTATCTAAAACTTGCTATCTTTCAACATCACTCATGTTAAAAGGGAATTGAACTCAATGGTTGACAGATTAGTTTTTTTTGCAGCCTCTCCTATTTGGAAACTTTTGCCACAAAGACCTGATTATACCTTTCAATCTTTGTATCATCTGCATATCCCTCTATTGACGGGCGAAATTGACCGTCCGTCAACTAGAAGAGTGGATCCAGTCCGAGGTTGTCTAAATAACCCAAGCCGTTTGGGATAACCCACCCTGACGGGTTTAGCGGCTCCGTTAGCCGATCTAAGTCCTAAGGAAACAAAAGAAAACTATTCTAAATCAACTAATCTAAATAAAAACAACAATTAAGACAAACTAATAAACAAATATAAACTATTAATATTTACAATTTACTAACTAATACTACACAACTATAATTCTATAAAACCAAATGTTCAATTACTAACAGAGTCAAATTTAATTACAAATATACAATATTTACAAATTACAGATTTGAATGAAAACCTACAAAACTCATTTGTAATCTGTCCTAAGACAGTGAAACTATTGTTTTTTTTATTTTTATAATTTTTATGAAAAAAGAAATAAACTGAAAAACTATCTAATCTAACAACTAAAATGAAAATTCTAACTAAGAGTCTAAACTAATATATTTATCTAAGCAACTTATATTATACTAATTAATTAACTATTAAATAACAAATAACACACTGACCTGAAGAAACGCTCCAGGTTTGTCCTGTATGCAATGATTGTCTTAGTTGATCGGAGGGAGGAAACCCGCACCAGATTCTCCACGATCTTCTCGTAAATGGGAAGTTGTTGTGCTCTTCAAATATAATTACAGGACAAACAAGACATAAAAATTTACAGCAATCTTATGATTTATAAATCTTCACAGTTGGATAAATCTGCATGCAAAAATCTATACAAAATGATTCAATTAACGAAGAAGAGAAATCTGTAATTCATTAATTGAAACAAAGTAATTGTTGTATTTTAAAAATAGGAGAGATCAGATACAGACAGCATATAAATCAAATCACATCAGCATTGTAATGATCCCAAGCTAAATTCTTTCTTGGAATCACTAACTACTACTAATCTATTGAGTTATTAAGTGCATACAAGATTCATCAACACATGGAGATCACAATATATTCAAGATGTAGAAGCACAAGCAAAGATCTGACCTTTTTATTATGAGCAATGTA
>ML854883.1:14867-28629 GCA_009831015.1 Picea engelmannii | reverse complement strand
TAGATAATAGATTGAAACCACTACTCCCCACTCTGATCTCAAAGGAACATGAGGGTTTAGTGGAGGGGAGGAATATTTTGGATAACATCATACAAGCCCATGAAATAATACACACCCTGAAAAGTAAAAAGAAAGTGGGGATGTTAATCCAGTTGGACTTGGCCAAGGCTTATGACAAAATAAGATGGCACTCTATGGAGAAAATAATGGAAGCATTTGGGTTTGACCAACACTAGATTAAATGGGTAATCAACCTAGTCTCTACAACAATTTTCTCGCTTCTAGTAAATGGAGCTCCAACCAAGACATTCTACCCCTCGAGGGGTATAAGACAAGGGGATCTTCTATCCCCTTTCCTGTTCATTTTAATGATGGAAGCACTTAGTAGGAGCATAAAGACAACAATGACCGAAGGAAAAATCAAAGTCCTAAAATTGTTTGAAGACTTCCCAACCTCAACACACCAACAATTTGTGGATGATACCTTGCTCCATGGAATCCCCACATTCAAGGAAGCAATGGCGTACAATTATTTTTTAGCAGAGATTGGAGAAGCCTCGACGGATGAAATAAACCACTCTAAATCTATGATCTACTTTTTCAACACAAATATTGTAGTCCAAAGGAACATAGCCAATCTTTTGGGGTTTGAGAGGAAAACACTCCCAACAAAGTATCTAGGGGTGTGCCTGACGGACAAGGCTTGTAGGAATATAACGTGGCAAGGTGTCATCAACAAGTTGCAGGAGACGGTTAAAAATTGGACTTACAAAACTTTGAAACTGGAAGGTTGGTTAATCCTAAAAAAAGTTATCCTACAAGCAATCCCGACCTATCTTATGTTGGTGTTTCCAGCCCCAAAAGGCATCTTACAAAAAATTAGAGCAATCTGGAGAGAATTCCTATGGAGAGGAGACGAGGACAAAAAAAAAGGGCTCTAGTGGCATGGGACAAATTGTGCAGACCAAAGAACAAAGGGGGCCTTGGGATACAAGACCCATAGGTTACCAACGATGCCTATGGGGAAACACTGTGGTGGAGATGGGTAAAATACAACTTGACGCCATGGGTTAAGAAAAATACATCCCAAAAGTCAACCTCGGGGAGATGATCATCTTCATGGGCACATGGGAAGGTTCAACCATATAGAATCTTGCCTGGAGAAATAAAAGTTGGATACAGGGTCATAGTTTTTGGGAAATTAGTAATGGGAGAACAACGAGATTATGGAAGGATGCTTGGAAACAAGAACCCATAATGGAAAACTAGGACAAAGAGGTTATCAAGAAAGGGATATTCAGCAAGGGAAAACAAAAGTCTATTAGTACTGGAAAAAGAGGGAGGAGAATGCCAGATGGAGAATTTGGGACAACATAAATCCACAAAAGAGAGCTCAAGGGGGCCCGATGGTAAATGAGATTGAGGAAGAATTGGGTAAGAGGAAAATGTGGGTCTCGAAAGAGGAGGATCAATTAATATGGTGAAGGAAAAATGGAGGGGAATTCAATTTAAAAGAAGCTGGACACTATATAGAAGAACAAGACCAAGAAAATCCAGAACCCCACTGGGAGAGGATCTGGAAGTTCCCTCAATGGCCAAAGATTAAAGTGTTCAAATGGTTAATATTACACAAGAATATACTGACCTGGGAGAACGTAACAAAAAGAGGATTCATTGGTCCCTAACATTGTCATCTATGTGAGATACAAGAAGAATCAACGAATCACCTCCTAGATGAGTGCAACTATAAATCCAAGATTTGGGATTGGGTGGCTACAATTTACCGTCAATGAAATAGGGTAAGGGGGGATATCAGAGCCACAATAAAAAACTGGAAGGAGAGATATAGCTATAGTATGTGTTGAAATTACTAAGACAACTGAGAGGGAGGGGGGTGAATCATTTGTCATTGTGCTTAAACAATTTTATGCCTATTGAAATATTATTAATCTTCTCCAAGTGATCATCGAGATTATACAAGACATGAACAACAAAAATAATAGACATCAATCAAACATATGGTATATACAGAGACAAATATTCATGAGGAAACCCATAAAGGGAGAAAACCTCTTCTTCTTAGAATGATAGGCAGTCTTTTATGTTTTGTACATCATCAATATTTGAGCACCAACTCAAAATGAGGCTACAACCTCTTCTTTAACAAGCTGTAACATGTTGAGAGAACCAACTCTCTAGTTTCTCTAGCACCCACTAGAAGGAAGCACCAACTCCCTGAGTGTTCCAACACCAACTGGATGGAAGCATCAACTTATAGTCAAGCAAGCACCAACCTATATAACAAAGAACAATGGTTCTCCCTTGCACCACCCTACCACCCTAGTTTTTCTGGCTGTAAACAGATGGAAGCTACAACTCCCTGTGTTCAATAACCCACTTGAAACTTTGAGGACAACAATCCTCCCTAGCACCACCCTACCACCATGGGTTTTTTGGCTGCAACCAGATGGAAGCTACAACTCCCCGTGTTCAAGAACCCACTTGAAAATCTGAGGAAAACATTCCTCCCTAACACCACCCTACCACCCTGAATATAAATCTTTATGTGAATAAGACCTTACAACAATATAGACATTTCAATGCGTACCACTTCTTCTCTATTCTGCAATTTTGTTTTTCTTTTGTCTATTCATGCTTGGCTCCACTTGCTATCTGTTTCCATCTGCTCTTCCTCTATTCTTCTCATGCTCTTAGGTTCTCGTACAATCTTCTGTTTTCACCATTTCTGCTCCATCCATCTTATGTTATTCATCTCTAAATATTTTCGGCTCTGTTTCTGCTATCTTCTTGATCACATGCAGTTCAAATTATTTTACCAAGAAACAATAACCTCTCTCTGTCACAAAATTTTACTTTTATTCATGCTCTCATTATCTATTACACTCTGCATCTCCAACGCTCAAATCGAGAATCTAAACAATGCTCAGGCATCATGATTCCAACACTCAGGAACAATGATTCATCCACTCAAGAACAATGATTTAGTTAGTGTAATTGAATCGTAATTGATCAAGAAATCACGAAGTGAAACAACAACCCTTTGATCAGATTCTGTTTGATTAACGCTGTTGGATTATACACGCAGAGGGCCTTATGAATTTTCAATGCATAACCTCCGATGTGGAGCCTAACAACACTATCTCCTTCCCCTATCTTATGCTGATGTGACCTTGGGAGATGATATCATGTGACCATGTGAATGCGGGTGCGACCAAAGGTGGTTTGAGATTAAATGATGTTTCGCCCCGCAATTTACCTCGAGCCTCCACGTGTCCTTTCTCCAAAACTATGGTTTCAATTGTGGGCCACCCTTAACTTTTTAAAGTTCATGCACCTTCAATCCCCGCAATGAGACAAGATTTTCAATCTCATGATCTTGACGGTTCTCCTAAACGAATGGTTCATATCTATCCTCTCAAGTTTGCAGACCAAATCTAGCCTTCCTAAATCAACGAATGTGATTTACTTCGTGATCTGGGCTCCGAGAGTTTCAAATCTCAAACCCTTCTTTTCTCCATAAGCCAATATTCCAGAGTCGATTATTTGCGGACACCTATCCTTCTCATTCAAAGATTCTACCTCTACTTCGAGAATTTGACCTTTCAACTTGATCAACGGTTCTGCGACCCCTTTCTCAATCAATGGTCGAGATCTCCTTCGGGTATCTGGACTTCTGAAATATATTGTCTCAAACTTTACTTCCCCTTGAAGTATGCATATTAGTGCCATGTGTCCTCTTGGATCGGATGATTAAGGCTTACTTCGGGTCTTTACCCGGAGTCCACAAGATTACGCCACGTCTTTTCTGGATCAGACGACCCAGATTTACTTTGGACGATCTAACACTTGAGATCTTCTTCAGATGATCTAACACTTGAGATATTCTTTGAATGATCTGACGACTCAGATATACTTCAGATGATCAGACGATCGGGAATTTATTTCGGCTTTCCGGGTGTTTGGGCTTCGGGAATTAAAAAACTCAAAATGACGCTCTGGATCAGACGCCCCATATTCACTTTGTATGATCTGACGCTTGAGATATTCTTCGAATGAATTGATGATTGATATCTACTTCGGATGATCCAACGGTCGAGAATGTATTTCAACTCTCTGGGTCTCCAGGCTTCAGGTATTTCAAATCTCAACTGGAATTATTGAAGTGATTTCTCTGGAGCATGACCTCCTTATAAATTTCGACCCGAAACAAATGATGCTCATTTGATCAAGATATTAGATCAACGAATCGATATATTTGCAATGGATATTTTCCTTGGATTAAATCCATTGGCTCTCCATATTTTCTTATCCTATCCTTCCACTTAATTTGATCGGATGACCGACAGAGATTCGGATATCAAATTCTCAAACCTTGTGCCCCGTTTATCCTGTCCTTCAGTTAACTTGATCCGACAACTTACGGATATTCAGATGATCGAAATATCAATTGTTTTGGTTTGTCCTATGGAGATGTTGATCCTGATCATGTTTATGTACTGTGCTTTTCCTTTCGAGATTTGATCTCTGCATACTGTTCACTTCTCCTCCTAAGCTTATGAATTTCCTGTTTTCCATCGTCATTGTTGTTCTTTCCATCAATGACAAGAACACACTTCCTGTAAAACATGCCAACAATCTCCCCCTTTAGCATTGATGGCAACCATGAAAGGCTGCACTATTTTTCTTAGACCTCCAAGTGTAGCATCCAAACCACACCTTTTCTCCCTCTTTGACATCAATGTCAAAGAAAAATAAGAGTGAATCTGTTCTCCCCCTGAAAATATATACAATGAGCAATCTCCCCCTGATCAGATAGACTGTTTTAACTTGATAACAGGGTCACTCCCAAATTCTGGTGTAGATACTCAAATTGAGATTGTGCAAGCAGTTTAGTGAAGATATCAACTATCTGTTCTATGGAAGGAATATAATTTAGCTGAACAACTCTGTTTGTAACTTTCTCTTTGAGAAAATGATACTTTATTGGTATATTCTTAGTCTTTGAATGGAGAATAGGAATCTTCAAGACACTAATGGAACTGGTGTTATAACAGTGAAGTGGAATGGGATCAATATAAGTTACCTTCAAATCTGCAAGAGTTTGTATCATCCATAAGATCTGAGTGCAACAAGTAGAAACAACAATGTAATCTACCTCTATAGTTGATAATGAAATAGATCTCTGCTTCTTACTAAGCCATGCTACTAATGAATCACCTAAGAAGAATGCACCTCCACTGGTTCTCTTTCTCTCATCCGAACAATTTTCCCAATCAACATCTGAATATGCAGTTAATTGAAAATTCTGATTTCTAGGATACCAGAGACCATAAGTCATTGTACCATTCAAATACTTGAATATCCTTTTGAAAACTGCTTAATGAATTTGTTTAGGAGCAGAATGATAATGACCTACCATTCCAATAACTTGCATATGAGATGTTGTGATGTACATAAGACTGCCTATCATTGATCGATATGTTCTTTGATCAACATCAGGTGAAATATCATCTTTACTGAGCTTGCAACCAACCACCATAGGTGTGCTCACAGGTGTAGAATATTCCATCTGAAACTTCTTTAAAATATCTTTCAAATAATTTTCTTGAGAGATAAATATCCCTGCAAAACTCTGATTGATTCATAAACCAAGAAAATATGACAGTTCTCCTATCATGGACATCTCAAACTCAGTCTGCATTGAATTAGCAAACCACTGAACTGAAGGGTCATTAGTGCATCCAAAAATAATTCCATCTACATAAACCAAAAAAACTAATAAATCATGACCTTTAGACTTAATGTATAGATTACTTTCAACAATACCTTTCTTGAACCCATTGTCCTGTAGAAATTTGTCAGGTCTATAATACCAGGCTCGTGGTTCCTGTTTCAGTCCATATAATGCCTTTTTCAACTTACAGACATAGTCATGATTATATGTCAATGAAAATCCTTCAGGTTGCTCCACATATACCTCTTCTTCTAGATCTCCATTAAGAAATTTTGACTTAACATCCATCTGATATACTTTAAAGTTCTTATGACATGCATATGCAAGAAATATTCTGATGGCTTCCAATATTGCCACTGGTGCAAAGGTTTCATCAAAATCATGTCCTTCAACTTGTGCATACCCCTTACAGACCAATATGGCTTTATTCTTAACAATTTGTCCTTGTTCATTCATTTTATTCTTAAACACCCATTTGGAGCCAATTACATTCTTATTTGCAGGTCTAGGAACAAGCTCCCAAGTATTGTTCTTCTCAATCTAGTCCAGTTCCTCATTCATTGATTTTAACCAGTTTACATATTTACTCGATTCATTAAATTTCTTGGGTTCCACCATGGATATGAAGGCTATATGTGATTTCTCGGTGTCTTTGATTATCCCTCTCCTGGTTTGTACACCTTTGTCTTTCTCACCAATTATCTGACTTGAAGGATGATTCTTTTGAGTAATTCTGGAGGGAGGATTTGATGTTGTCTATTGATTTGATTCTGCCTGAGTATTTGTATATTCATCTGAATCAGAGTCATGTCTTTCTGATTCTTGGACCTGTTCATCTTCAACTTCAACTATATCCTCTGTTGTTGATTCAACACTGCTTACATCTCGTACTAGGATTTCTTCATCAA
Organism: Picea engelmannii; assembly: GCA_009831015.1. Lineage (NCBI taxonomy): Eukaryota > Viridiplantae > Streptophyta > Pinopsida > Pinales > Pinaceae > Picea > Picea engelmannii. The sequence goes on along the minus strand of ML854883.1, from coordinate 21,966 downwards.
ATTTTATGTTAATACAATCAACCAATTTATGCAGCCTCTTATTATAACATCTGTATCCTTTACTGTTTGTAGAATACCCTAAGAAGATACCTTCATCAACCCTGTCATCATATTTTCCAATTTTTTCATCATTGTTCTTGATATAACACTTACTCCTAAAGACTTTAAAATTCTTAATTGAAGCAGGTCTTCCAAACCATAGTTCATAAGGAGTCTTGTCACTTTGTGGCATGAGATGAGCTTTGTTAAGAATATGTACAACTGTATGAATTGATTCTACCCAATATGTTTGAGAAATATTCTTTTCATTCATCATTGATCTTGCCATCTACTGACCTGATCTATTCTGCCTCTCAACTACTCCATTTTGTTGTGGAGTCCTTGGAATAGTATACTCTCTTTTGATCCCATGTTTATCACAAAACTCTTTGAAGTCTCCTGAACTAAAATATCCCCCTCTATCAGACCTTACTGCCTTTAATCATTTTCCTGTTTGATTATCAGTCAAAGCCTTAAACACTTTGAATTTTTCAAATGCTTCAGATTTTTCTTTCAGAAATGCAACCCATGTAAGTCTAGAATAATCATCAATAATCAACATGAAGTAATTTTATTTTCCTGTACCTTCCTTCCTTGATGGTCCACATAAATCCATATGTACTAACTAAAGAGGTTTCTCTGTTGATGCAAAGCTCTTAGATTTAAACTGTGTCCGAGTGAGCTTTCCTATTTGGCAAGGTTTGCATAGATAATCATATGGATTTGATATTTTTGGAAGATCTTTTACTGCACCACTGTTTCTAAGTTTGATTAGATGATCAAAATTTAGGTGTCCAAGTCTCCTATGCCATAACCAGCTTTCATCATACTTTATTAAGTGACATTGTTCTTTTTCTTCTTTCAAAACATAAACATTGTTTTCCGTTCTTATGCCTTTTGCAATCAACTGTCCTGAATTCACAAATTGTATTTTACAATATTTAGAAGTGAAAAAAACTTTACATCCTCTGTCACAAACTTGACTGACACTAAGAATATTATGTTTTAGACCATCTACAAACAATACATCTTGATCTTTCCCTTTTCCATTACTTAGACTTACCATTCCTTTACCTTTGATTTTTCCCGGTGCATCATTTCCAAAGGTTACATTTATTGATTTGCTTTCACTTAGAGACAAAAACTTACTGTTGTCTCCATTCATGGGTTTGGAACATCCACTATCAATATACCAGGGGTTCTTTTGTCTTTGAGCTGAAAGTACTAGACCACATTTTTCACTATCTTTCTTTTTCCATGTGCTGGCATTTCTAGCTAAGGGTTTTATCCTTGGATCTGCTTTGTAATTCTTCAGATGGAAGTTTGCAGCTTTGTGGCCGAAGTTATGAAAATTATAGCATTTGAGCTCATTGTTCAATAGGTCAAAGTGATTGGTGAAACTTTGTCTACTCATTGGCTGTTTAGTTCTATGTTGCAATTTTTTTTTATTTCTTGATCTCCTCAGTTGCATGTCTCTAAACTTAATTAGACAATTTGCAATCTTATGACCAAAATTAGAGCAGTAAAAACAATACCCATGGAAAAAAATTTGGTACCTGAAGGATGGCCTTCTTCTTGGAATTTGTTGCTCCATATTCTGATATCTTTTTTTTTTATTAGGGATCATCTTGTCCTTATTATCTTTTGGTGGCAGAGTACTCACATGGTCTGATTGTCTGTTGACTTGGAACTTGATAATCTTTATTGGCTCTTTTATTTCTGTCTGTTTGCTTCATGAACCACTTACATAGCCTAAACCAGTATTCAACAAAGGAGATCTATGTTTTCTCAGAATGTTGTTTAGTTTTTCTAAGGCTTTAATTCTTGGAATAATTTGGAGATACAATGCTTCAAACTTCTCCATCTCTTTTCTGGTTTTTACTACCTCTTCTTCCAAGGCTTCACATCTTGCCTTATTCTCTGATAATTATTGTTTCAAAGTGTCCTCTATTTTCTTTGCCTCTTATAACTCCACTTTTAGCAAGGAAAAGTCTTCATCATGTTTTTTGCCATTCTTTTCAAACTACATCAACAACTATTTTTGTTTTCTCTTCTTAATTCTGAGTCTGTCAATCTCTTCTAAAGAACTGATTAGTTCACCTTCCATATCAACCACAACTTCTTCATCATTAACATCACTTCCTGTGATTTTATTATCATAATCCTCTTTGGCCATAAGCATAAATTCATTAACCTTATCTTCACAGGAAGAGTCACTATCTGTGTCTTCTGAAGAGTCATCATTGTTTACACATAAAATTTTATTTTTACCAAATATCTTGGATTTGTACTTCTCTTCACCTTCATAGTTCTGGTCCTTCTTCTTGTGTGGACAATTAGATGCAAAGTGACCTATATTTCCACAGTTAAAACATTTGAAGGGAAGCTTGCCTTGGTATTTGCCTGATCCTTTCTTTAACCTTCTCACAAATTTTTCCTTAATATCATCTAATTCCTAATCAGTATTCTTTTCTTCTTTAAAATATGCTTCTCTAGTGGTGGATTTATCTTTGATAATCCTCATTTCATAAGCAGTTAGAGTTCCTAGGATTTGATCAATAGACATATTTTTAATATCATTCAGTTCTTCTATTGCAAAAACTTTTGCATTAAATCTATCAGGCATAGATCTTAAAATCTTATGAACTAAAAATGTGTCTTCAATCTTCTCACCAAGACCCTTCATGGCATTCACAAGCTCCTCAACTCTTAAAAAATATTTACTAATTGTTTCATCCTCATTCATCTTTAGTTATTCAAATTTCATCTTATGTGTCCGAAGTTTAGCATCTTTTACTTTCTCATCTCCATAATTGCTAATAAGTTTATCCCACATTTCTTTGGTAGATTCAAGTTGCATGACCTTTACAAATTCAGCTTCAGCAAGCCCACTCAAGATAGCATTCATTTCCTTTGCATTGAAGCTAAATTCTAGCTTATCATATTTGGAAGCTAACACAATAGGTTTTGTATATCCAGTCTCTACAACATCCCAAACATCAACACCTAAGGCCATGATGTATGTTCTCATTGTAACCTTCCAGAAGGCCAAATTTGTTTCATCAAACATAAGAGGCTTTGAACTTCATTCATGGCTTGTCATGTTTAAGCTTACTGATCTACCTTTAAATAAAAGGAACCCGCTCTGATACCAATTGCTGAAATTACTAAGACAACTGAGAGGGGGGGGGGGTGAATCAGTTGTTAGTTTTCTTAAACAATTTTATGCCTATTGAAATATTATTAAACTTCTCCAAGTGATCATCAAGATTATGTAAGACATGAAAAACATAAATAATAGACATCAATCACACATATGGTATACAGAGAGACAAATATTCATGAGGAAACCCATAAAGGGAGAAAACTATTAGATTATAGAAGATTGTGCTTGTTTTACCATTGACGATACCCTCGTCACCCAACCATAGGCCAAAGCCACCCTCCGAGCACCTTGACCTTGATAGAGAAGAGAATATTGGTAGTAATCCAATAGCCAAGAGAGGCTAATGCACCAAGCAAGAATTGAAACCAAGCTAATCAGATAATCCCACCCAGAAGCTAGCGCACACTTTCCCAGAGACTTGCGCACAAGACTGCCACTGTGCTGTGCAGATCCAGTTCTCTCTGCAAATGCTAAGATGTGAATAATGAGAACTGGCACCCTGTATTTATAGTAGTTTGAACAGGCTTACTAGGGTCGACTTCTCCTCCTGGGTACTAATAAATTCTTATTAAATATATTTTTGCAACCGACAACTTGTCTAGTGTTTCCTTCACTTCTTTGCTTCCTTCCAGAATATTCTAATCTCATCATAGGTCACAATAGAGGTTCATACCTCCCAAATCTACCATAATATTAACACTCCCTCCTAGCTAGGGAGGTATGGTCTTGAGCACAAACATACTATTCAACTGGTAGTATCACGAGCACCATCATTATTATCCAACTAGATAATCTCCTATGAAAAATGGTACAATATCAATTGATAGAACACAACTGTGTCTATCCACGGTAGTACACAACTACGTGACACATAGTCACAACCAGTGGAACATATAGACTACAGTAGTATATCTCTACTGTCTGGAGACATGCAGTCTCCATAACAATCATCTGATGACAATCTGCACAGAAAATATTGTTAAGAATAAACTGAATCATCTGGGCCAATCTTTCACTCACATATGTGAGATCTGAAAGAATATCGGCCCTCAGTATAGAACATCACCAATGGGCTATCTGCCTTATTCTTCTCAAACAAGGAATAATGATTGTTTCTGATTTCTGAGCCTGGACCATTCCTCACCCTAGGCCATTCTTCCTACACTAATCAAAGTGCACCTTGGAGAGAATGTATAAACCCTAAGGAATGTCTGAGTCTGGACCATTCCTGATCTAAAAATGAAGAAGACTTGAAATACTTGAAATTATTGCAATGTAAATGTTATGTTTTTAAAGCAAATGGATCAGTTTGCAACACATAGATTAAGGGATTACTCATGCAAAATACACATAGACATCAGCATAATCAATGAACATAAGCACATAAACACAACAATTGATAAATGAGTTCACCCCTCTCTTGGGCTACATCTCCTGGTCCAACTTCCAATGGATCATTATTATTAATTGCTCAAAAGTGCTCAAAAAAATGTCTTACAATGCTCAAACTGACAAACCAACTACTCCAATGGCTTCAAAGAATCCCAAAACCCCTGTCTGGGCTCTTTCGGCACCTCAATCGGTCGAAAAACGAAGAAGTTAGGCCTCCTAGAAGTCCCCCCTTCAAGCTTGTTGTCTCTGCATCTACAAAATGCACCCTTGTCCAATGAACCTGGCACACACGCAATAAATAGCGTGAAAACCCAGCATCGGGTGCAACTGTGCCAACGGTGCAAACTTTAGGACGATTATGGGCGCGTCAGCCCCTAACCGCCTAGCACCTGGGCACATGGGTCATATGACCTCGCGCTATGGAAAATAGGCTAACCCTTTAACAACCGTTTTAACTCCCCCGCTCCGGTCGTGGTCACATGTAATAACCCATATGAGCGAGCTCCATACATCTCCGCGCCCATGTGAAATGTGGTCATATGCAAACCATAGAACCGCGCAATTTCCGTTTGAAAACATGTGTGAACTTCCCCGCGTGCCTTTACACAAAGGCAAGGTCGTATAAAATAACAATAAGACCACGGGTTTTTGGTTTAACACTTCCATATGGTCACATACATTATCAACAAGACCGCGGGTCAGGGCTAAGCCTCGACCCGTCCCCCCCGCCATTCATTACATAGTGCAAATTCAAATATAATTAAACACACATATGTAATAAGAAACAAATGGCGGTGCAACGGTCGGGCGGATGTTGTGAAAGCTTATGCGGTGGGGAGGTCCGGGGGTCAAACCCCATGGACTCCAAAAATTTTACATACAACAATCAACTAATACCAGGGTGCCACGTGGCAACCCATGACTAGGCCACGTGGCATCCAATCATTGACCATAAAACTGCCACATGTCGACACAGGATTCATCCAACATCTACCAACTAGAATCTACCATGTCACCACATGTACGGTCATACGAATCTGCCACATCATCCTTTACGGATTGTACAGACTGTACAGTCAGCGTCATTTTTTTTTGCCTGTTTGACTTTATGGACAAATTACAATATTTCTCGCTCTCGACGTCTGTTTGAGATGAAAGAAGTTGCGTTGGGTTTGCAATGATGAGACCTATGCTCTTGTCCATTTTGAAGCAATTCTGATCACTTTGAATTTTTGGGCAAAATTTGATCCCCTGATCACACCTCCCCATTGGGAAGCTTTTGGACCTCCAAAAGACTGTTTTCAGTCTATTTGAAGATGAGGGTAAAGTTCCCTCACCCTTCCAACCTCAATCCACTTGGCCTTGCTTGGATTCGTCCCTCTAAGACCAACTCGAAGATACTCCACATTTCCTCGTTTTGAAGTTCACATTCTCCTGTCAAGGATGGTGTCTTCCTGCAGTTCTGTAAGATACTCTGGAGAAAAATCATCTATGGAAGGAATATGAACATGCTCTCCTTGATCATCAGTCAATGGAGGCTCATACAACTTCAAATTCTCAACATTAACAACTGCATACATCTGCATATAAGGAGGCAAATCTAAATGAAAAGCATTGTTACCAATCTTGTCGACAATCTTGAAAGGACCATATCGAATCGGTTTCAACTTTTTACCTTTCCCTTTAAGCCTCTCCTTGCAGATGTAAAGACAAACTTCATCTCCAACTTGGAAACTGTGATCAACACGATGCTTGTTATGTCTCGTCTTGTACTTGGCCTGACTCTTTTCCAACTGCTCTTGCACCACTTGATGTATCGACTGAATTTGTTGAATGAAATTCTTTGCCCTATCAATGTCGTATTGACCATCGACAACAATATCTTTCCCAAAGATAAAATCTAAAGGAGACATGGGAAAATAGCCAAAACATGCTTCAAATGGTGACGTTTGCGTCGAAGAGTGCTTAGCTCGATTGTACACATGCTGAATGTAGTGCAAATGCTCATCCCAAAGTTTAGGATGCTTGCTGCAATAAGCACGAAGAAGATGCACCACTGTACGATTTACCACCTCTGTCTGACCATCTGTTTGTGGATGAAAAGATGTGCTCTTTTTAAGTTTGGTGTCCATAAGTTCCCATAAAATCGACCAAAAACTTCCAACAAATCGAGAATCCCGATCATAAATAATGGACTTAGGCAATCCAAAATGCACCCAAACATTTTGAAAGAACAACTGTGCCGTTTGTTCTGCTGTTACTTGCTTAGTACAAGGAATCAAAATACACATCTTTCTAAATCGATCAACCACAACATAAAAATAATCATGACCTCGTCTCGACATAGGTAAACCACCTACAAAATCCATGGAAATACTTTCCCAAGGTCGAGAAGGAACTGGAAGTGGAGTATACAAACCCAACTTTCGATTGCTAGGTTTACTTGTGGCACACAATGAACATCCTCGAACATATCTCGAAACACTTTCATTCATTTTAGGC
>ML854883.1:0-12459 GCA_009831015.1 Picea engelmannii | reverse complement strand
TTCAAATTTTATATCAAGCTTTAATGAAGGAATTTGCGAAGGAGTTTTACCATGCCCCTTTGGAGAATTCGGAAGAGGTCTTGAACTGGTAGAAGAAGAAGAAGAAGAAGATGATGGAGGAGGAGAGGGTGGTGGAGAAGCACCATTCCCTCCATTTCCATTTGGAGTTTTGTCACCACTGCCTCCCTTATGCATTGAAGGGTTGGAGCCTTCACCTTGTGACAATATGTTCCTTTCCATCAAGATTTTCATCATATCTCTCAACTCCATGACAGCCTGTCTGAGATCTTAATTTTCTGCAAGAACACGTTCATGACTTTCTGCATGAGCCATGTTTGGTGAATGCCTCCCTGAAACTTGCGGTGATGGTATATGCTTCCTCCTTGTCGGATGAGAACTTGGCTCCACAAGTTGACCATCTCCTCTTGTGAGTTTCAACCTTGTGAGCATCAGAAATAAAACTTGCAAACAATCAAGTCTTCAAAAACCAGTGCTCTGATACCAACTTGATCTAAAAATGAAGAAGACTTGAAATACTTGAAATTATTGCAATGTAAATGTTATGTGTTTAAAGAAAATGGATCAGTTTGCAACACATAGATTAAGGGATTAATCATGTAAAATACACATAGACAACAACATAATCAATGAACATAAGCACATAAACACAACAAGTGATAAAGGAGTTCACCCCTGTCTTGGGCTACATCTCTTGGTCCAACTTCCAATGGATCATTATTATTAATTGCTCAAAAGTTCTCAAAAACATGTCTTACAATGCTCAAACTGACAAACTGACTGCTCCAATGGCTTCAGAGCGTCCCAAAACCCCTATCTGGGCTCTTTCGGCACCTCAATCGGTCGAAAAATGAAGAAGTTAGGCCTCCTGGAAGTCCCCCCTTCAAGCTTGCTGTCTCTGCATCTACAAAACGCACCCTTGTCTAATGAACCTGGCACACACGCAATAAATAGCGTAAAAACCCAGCATCGGGTGCAACTGTGCCAATGGTGCAAACTGTAGGACGGTTATGGGTGCACCAGCCCCTAACCGCCTAGCACCTGGGCACATGGGTCATATGACCTCGCGCTATGGAAAATAGGCTAACTGTTTAACAACCGTTTTAACTCCCCTGCTCCAGTCATGGTCATATGTAATAACCCATATGACTGAGCTCCATACATCTCTGCGCCCATGTGAAATGTGGTCATATGCAAACCATAGAACCGCGCGATTTCCGTTTGAAAACATGTGTGAACTTCCCCGCGCGCCTTTACACAAAGGCATGGTCGTATACAATAACATTAAGACTGCGGGTTTTTGGTTTAACACTTCCATATGGTCACACACATTATCAACAAGACCGCGGGTTGGGGCTAAGCCCCGACCCGTCCCCCCCGCCATTCATTACATAGTGCAAATTCAAATATAATTAAACACACATATGTAATAAGAAACAAATGGCTGTGCAACGGTCGGGCAGATGTTGTGAAAGCTTATGCGGTGGGGAGGTCCAGGGGTCGAACCCCATGGACTCCAAAAATTTTACATACAACAATCAACCAATACCAGGGTGCCACGTGGCAGCCCATGACTGGGCGAGGTGGCACCCAATCATTGACCATAAAACTGCCACGTGTTGACATAGGATTCATCCAACATCTGCCAACTAGAATCTGCCACATCACCACATGTACGGTCATACGACTCTGCCACGTCATCCTGTACGGACTATACGGACTGTACAGTCAGCGTCATTTTCTTTTGCTTGTTTGACTTTATGGACAAATTGCAATATCTCTCACTCCTGACGTCCGTTTGAGACGAAACAAGTTGCATTGGGTTCGCAACGATGAGGCCTACACTCTTGTCCGTTTTGAAGCGATTCTGAGCACTTTTAATTTTTGAGCAAAATTTGATCCCCTGATCAATTCCCCACCCTGGGCCATTCCTCCTACACTAATCAAAGTGTACCCTGGAGAGAATGTAAAACCCTAAGGAATGTCTGTCCCTAATTACTGAGCCTGGACCATTCCCCACCCTGGGCCATTCCTCCTACACTAATCAAAGTGCACCCTGGAGAGAATGTATAACCCTAAGCAATGACTGTCCGGACCATTTCCTCTGTTAACTACAAGAGGAAAAGACTATCCTGTATCAACCTCCAAAATCAACCATTCCTCATGTTAACCACAATGAGAAATCGTTGTCTGGTGAGGCGGTCTAGTCTTCTTGAGTAACCCTCAAGAAGAGAGACTTCCCTAGGCCACTCCCCATGTTAACCACAATGGGAAGTCGCTGTCTATGACAAATCAACAATCAAACTACTTCCCATGTTAACCACAATGGGAGGTCACTGTCCATCAGAAATCTCAATCCACTTTCCGAACAGGAAAGAATCTGTCCAATATGGACTATTTTTCAAATAATTATAAATGCTTCAATAATATTTCCAGTGCTCCCTCCTAACCTGGAGAGTCTTCCCTTTCAGCTAAGGGAGTTATTTCCACAATCCCCATCTTCTCTGGGAAATATGCAAACTTTATTCTGGATAGAGGTTTCGTCAGGATGTCTGCTGTCTGCTCATCAATGGGGATATACTGGAGCTTTACCTCTCCTTCCTGGACTTTATCTTGAATAAAGTAGTATTTGATCTCAATGTGTTTCAACCTTTCAGGAAACACTGGATGTTCTGATAATCTTATACAACTCTGATTATCACAATATATTATGGTCGATTCTGGAATCTGATCAAATAAATCAAAGATTAACTTCCTTAGCCATACTGCTTCTATGCATGCTTCACATGCTGCCATATACTCTGCTTCTGCTGTGCTGAGTGTGACAGACTTTTTTTTCCTGCTGCCCCAAGATATCATAGCGGAGCCCAAGATGAAACACATACCTGAAGTGCTCTTTCTGTCTTCTGCACTTCTTTCCCAATTAGAGTTTGTGAATCCATGAAGTTGGATATCACTGGATGCGGTATATCTCAAGCCATAGCTTATTGTCCCACAAATATATCTTAGGACATGCTTTGTAGCTATCCAATGATCTTGTCTAGGTTCCACCTAGAACTCACTTAATGTATTTACAGCAAAGCAAATATATGGTCGAGTATTTACCAAATACATCAATGATCCAATTAGCTGTCGATATAGAGATGGATCTATTGGATCGAAATATGGGACTTTCACTTTTCTTATATCCCATTCATAGGAGTTTCCATGGACTTACAGTCCATCATTCCAAACTTCTGAAGGATCTTTATTGCGTACTTTCCTTGTCCAAGGAATACTTCACCACGCTTCTGCCATACTTCTAGTCCCAAGTAATAATGCATGAGACCTAGATTTTTCATATCAAATTCAATATCTAATTCCTTCTTGCACTGGATAATGAGATATTCTTCACCTGTTATGAATAGATCGTCAACATATAATAATAGAATCACAGGTGCATTATCCACGACTTTGTAATAAAGGTTTGGATCTGCATGACTCTTGGAGAAACCAAGTCTTGTTAGATAGCTGTCCATTCTGGCATACCAAGCCCTTAGAGCTTGCTTGAGTCCATATAGAGTTTTCTTCAATCTGCAAACGTGAGTGTCTCTGGAATGCACCTCAAACCCTTGAGGTTGTTCAATATATAATTCTTATTCAATTGCTCCATTCAGAAAAGCTATATTTACATCCATTTGATGTAGATTCCATCCCATGGAAGCGACAAGATATATGATAGCTCTGATGGAGGTATACCTAGCCACTGGAGCAAAGGTTTCGTCACAATATTCTCCCTCCTTCTGGGAGAACCCTCTGGCCACGAATCTTGCCTTGTATTTATCCACGCTTCCGTCTGCTGCATGTTTGATTTTGTATACCCATTTTGAGGTTACCACGGATTTTTATTTAGGTCTAGGTACAATTTCCCATACCTCATTTTTCATAATGGATTGATGCTCTTCCTTCATAGCTTCTTTCCATTGTCCCTTTTGAATTTCTTCTTCAAATGCGGTAGGTTCTTCATCTAGAAGCTTCGTCATGTATGCTGCATAACTTGAGAATATTTTCAGTCTTTTACTCTTCATGAATGTTCCTTTTGGAACCTTGAGTCTTTCTGCGTCTTGTAATGTAGCTTCAATCCAAGATGGTCATTTATTGGTCTTCGGTATGATATCTAAATCAATGTTTTCACATGGCTCCATAGGATGATCAGGTTGATCCTTTTCATCATTTTTGTTTTCTGTGTTTTCTTCATTAGGTTCTTCAAGCTCTTCTTCTTCTATAATTTCTTCGATGGATTTCCTGAAGGCCATCCTTTCATTGAACATTACATCTCTGCTAACTTTGATCTTGTGTTGTTCTGGAATATATATTCTATAGGCGTTGGATGAATCACTGTATCCCACGAATATCCCCTTCTTTCTTGAGGGTTCTAGTTTATTCCTTTTGTCCTTGGGAATATGAGAGTAAACTGGACATCCAAATATTCTTAGGTTTTCCACGTTAGGTTTCTTACCTGAGAAGGCTTCCTCTGGTGTCATGTCCTTCAATATACGATGAGGAGTTCTGTTCTGCACATATATTGCCGTCATTGCTTCTTCTCCTCATAAGAACATGAATAGAACTTGATCATTCAATAAGGATTTTACGGTTTCTTCGATAGATCTGTTCTTTCTTTCTGCTACATTATTTTGTTGAGGATTATGAGGAATAGTCAGCTCCCTCCCAATCCCTGCCGATTTGAAAAATGCAACGAACTCGTTCGAGGTGTATTCTCCTCCATTATATGTTCTTAATGTCTTGATCTTCTTGTTCGTGAGGTTTTCTATTTCTTCTTTGAATTCTTGGAACTTGCTGAATACTTCATCTTTTTTCTTCAGTAAGTATAGCCACGTCTTTATTGAATAGTCATCTATGAATATTACATATTAAAGAGATCCTCCTAGGGATCTGGCTGGCATTGGACCACAAACATCTAAGTGTATTAGATCTAGGATCTCCTTAGATCTGTTGTTGTTGCTTGGGAATGGTTTCTTTATATTCTTCCCAAGGGCACATCCCTTGCATATTCCTTCATGTGTAGATTTTAATTCTGGTATTCCTTCAACCATTCTTCTGAGAAAAGTTAATGCTTGATAATTGATATGAGCGTACATTCTATGCCAAAGCTCATTAGGGTTGACTTTGTCATGTATGAGAGATTCTTCATTTTGTTCTAGTAGTCTATACAGATTTCCTTCACCACTTCCAATAACCCTAGCATTCTCTATGCTAGAGTTCTTACGCCATGATAACACCTTTCCATCCACAAAGGTTATTCTGTTTCCTTTGTCTTCTAGACATGATATCGACACAAGATTATTTTCTAAACCAGGTACATATAAAACATTGCTTAAGTGAACATGGTTACCTTATTTCAACTTGACAGAGGCTTGTCCAAATCCTTCGACAAGGTAAGTGCTTTTGTCTCCAAGATCCACTTTGTAAGATGTCTTCTTCTCATTTAGATTTGAGAGTCTAGCTTGATCTCCCATCATGTGCCTAGAAGCACCACTATCGATTATCCACATGTCATCTTCAATCATTCCAGTGAGTGCTGAGTAGTGTAAGAGACTGATCATTTTGCTCATGTCTTTGGTTGACTGGTAACTGGTCATGCCTTGATCCAAAACTTCAACTTCATCATTTCTATCTTTTGAGATAGCCAAAAGGTGTGCTGAACTAGGGTGCATCTGAATATCTTCTCCTTGAGCGAGATGCTCCATCACAAGGTGTCAGATCTGAGAATTAGGGTTTCTACAATTGCTTCTACTAGTAACCCTAGCTTCAGTGTTTTGGAAGTTGTTCCTTCTAGTAACCCTAGTGACAGTTCCTCAACGAGCTCAATATCTAGCAGCTATGTTTCCTTCCAGCGTTTTAGGCTGAATGAAGGAGGTGTGGGCCCATAACCTGTTAGAATATAGAAGATTGTGCTCGTTTTACCATTGACGATACCCTTGTCACCCAACCATAGGCCGAAGCCACCCTTCAAGCACCTTGACCTTGATAGAGAAGAGAATCCTGGTAGTAATCCAATAGCCAAGAGAGGCTAATGCACCAAGCAAGAATAGAAACCAAGCTTATCAGATAATCCCACCTAGAAGCTAGCGCACACTTTCCCAGAGACTTGCGCACAAGACTTCCACTGTGATGTGCAGATCCAGTTCTCTCTGCAACTGCTGAGATGTGAATAATGAGAACTGGTGCCCTGTATTTATAGTAGTTTGGGTAGGCTTACTGGGGCCAACTTCTCCTCCTGGGTACTAATAAATTCATATTAAATATATTTCTGCAGCCGACAACTTGTCTAGGGTTTCCTTCACTTCTTTGCTTCCTTTCAGAATATTCTAATCTCATCATAGGTCACAATAGAGGTTCATACCTCCCGAAGCTACCATAATATTAACAAAAACCTCTTCTTCTTATAATTATAGGAGTTCTTTTATGTTCTGTACGTCATCAATCTTTGAGCACCAACTCAAAATGAGGCTACAACCTCTTCTTTAACAAGCTGCAACTTTTTGAGCGCATGGTTTCTCTAGCACCCACTAGAAGGAAGCACCAACTCCTTGAGTGTTTCAACACCAACTGGATGGAAGCACCAACTTCCAGTCACACAGGAAACAACCTGTATAACAGAGAATAATGGTTCTCCCTTGCACCACGCTACCACCCTAGTTTTTCTGGCTACAACTAGATGGAATCTACAACTCCCTATGTTCAAGCACCCACTTGAAACTCTGAGGACAACAATCCTCCCCAGAACGACCCTACCACCCTGGTTTTTCTGGATGCAACTAGATGGAAGCTACAAATCCCCATGTTCAAGTACCCACTTGAAATTCTGAGGACATCAATCCTCCCTAGCACCACCCTACCACCTTGAATATAAATCTTTACTTGAATAAGACCTTACAACAATACAAACATTTCAATGCTTACCACTTCTTCTCTGTTTTGCAATTTTGTTATGCTTTTGTCTGTTCATGCTTGGCTCCACTTGCTATCTGTCTCCACATGCTCTTCCTATGTTCTTCTCATGCTCTTAGGTTCTCATTTAATCTTCTTTTTTCACCATTTTTTCTCTGTCCAACTTATGTTCTTCATATCTAAATCTTTTCGGCTCTGTTTCTGCTATCTTCTTGATCACATACAATTCAACTTATTTTACCGAGAAACAACAACCTCTCTCCGTCACAATTTTTTTATTTTATTCCTGCTCTCATTATCTTTTACACTCAGCATCTCCAATGCTCATGTCGATAATCTCAAAAACATTCAGGCATCATGATTCCAACGCTCATGAACAATGATTCAACCGCTTAGGAACAATGCTTCAGTTAGTGTAATTGAATCATAACTGATTGAGAAATCACGAAGTGAAACATCAACCCTTCGATCAGATTCTCTTTGATCATCACTGTTGGATTATACACGCATAGGCCCTTATGACTTTTCAATGCGTAACCTCCGGTGTGGAGCCTAGCAACACTATCTCCTTCCCCTATCTTCTACTGATGTGACCTTGGGTGATGATATCATGTGACCATGTGAATGCAAGCACAACCAAAGGTGGTTTGATATCAAATGACGTTTCTCCCCGCAATTTACCTCGAGCCTCCACGTGTCCTTTCTCCAAAACCGTGGTTTCAATTGCAGTCTGCCCTTAACTTTTTAAGGTTCACACACCTTCAATCCCTGCAATGCGACAGGATAGTCGATCTCACGATCTTGATGGTTCTCCTGAATGGATGATTCAAATATATCCTCTCAAGTATACATATCATATATAGCCTTCCTAAATAAACGACTATGATTTACTTCGTGATCTGGGCTTTGGGAGTTTCAAATCTCAAACCCTTCTTTTCTCCATATGCCAATCTTCCGGAGTCATTGATCTATGGACACCTGTCCTTCTCAATCGATGGCTCTGCCTCTACTTTGAGAATTTTACCTTTCAACCTGATCAACGGTTTTGCGACCCCTTTCTCAATCAACAGTTGAAATCTCCTTCGGGTCTCCAGACTTCTGAAATCTCAAGTCTCAAACTTTACTTCCCCTCGAAGTATGCAGATTACTGCCACGTGTCCTCTTGGATCAAACGGTTGAGGCTTACTTTGGGTATTTACCCGGAGTCCATAGGATCACGCCACATATTTTCTGGATCAGACGACCCAGATTTACTTCGGATGATCTGACGACTGAGATCTACTTTGAATGATCTAACGGTCGATAATTTATTTCGGCTTTCCGAGTCTCTAGGCTTCAGGAATTTCAAAACTCGAATTGATGCTCTAGATCAGATGACCTAGATTCACTTTAGATGATTTGACGCTTGAGATCTTCTTTGGATGATCTGACGACTGATATCTACTTCAGATGATTCGGTGATCGAGAATGTATTTCAACTCTTCGGGTCTCTGGGCTTTGGGTATTTCAAATCTCAACTGGAAATTCTTGAAGTGATTTGTCCAGAGCGTAATATCCTCATAACTTTATAACCGAAACAAATGATGTTCGTTTGATCAAGATCTTAGATCAATGACTCGATCTGTTTGCGATGTATCTTTTCCTTGTATTAAATCCAACAACTCTCCATATTTTCTTATCCTATCCTTCCACTTAATTTGATCCGACAACTGACGGAGATTCGGATAATAGAATTCTCAAACCTTGTGCCCTATTTATCCTATCCTTCACTTAACTTGATATGAAGACTAACGGATATTCGGGTGATCGAATTCTCAATCGTTTTGGTTTGTCCTGTGGAGATGTTGATCCTGATCACGTTTCTGTACTGTGCTTTTCCTTCTGAGATTTGATCTCTGCATACTGTTCGCTTCTCCTCATGAGATTATGCTTTTCTTGTTTTCCATTGTCACTGTTGTTCTTTCCATTAATGACAAGCACACACTTCCTGTAAAGCATGCCAACAATGAGGTGGTGAATCTATGCTAGGAACTAACATCGGGGATGGTAATCTGGGCAATTTGGAAAGAATGAAACAGGATAATTTTTAGGAATGAAATCCAACCACCATCGAGGATAAAGGATATTATCATAACTCAAATAAGAGAGACAATGCAGAGCCTTAACCCTAACAATTCCCAAAACCAGAACTCAGGCCAAGATCTAATAATTTTGGAATTGTTCTATTTGAAAGATTGGAGCCTTAACATACCTGTGGCTTGATCTCCACAGATCTAGACAGGAGTCATTACCTGGGTGCCTCCTTCGATAGGCTTCATAAAGCTGAATTTTGACAGGAATTCGAAAGGAAATCCTGGTTTGGAAGGGGTTGGCGGGGTAATAAGATATAGTAGAGGGATAATCTTATGCATATATGTTGGGAGCATAGGAAACTCTAGAAATAATGTGGCAGATTTTGGAGCTATGGAACTAGGCCTAGAAATTCTACGCAGAGAGGGCATTGAGAATGTGAGGGATATTCAACATTGGTCATCAACACAATGAATAAAATTTAGTATGGAACCAAGGTGGGAAAGGTGTTAAGGCATTGGTTCCCAGTTCATTTCCTTTAAAGAATAAAAAAACCCCTACAAGCCTTGAACATGATAGAGTTTATATGGATTCACAGGTCGGCTAATGTGTTGGTGGACATGCTAGCTAATGATGGAGTAAACAATGAGGGATATTTGCTGGACAAAGTTTGGTCCATAATTCCAAGGGGTCAACTCAGATCGGACTGCATCCACTTGGTGGAACGAGATCACGGTGGCAGATTCAGGGACGTGGGTTACGTCGGGGATGATGTGGGGCTATTCGACCCGGCATGGGACCCAAGAGGCATATGATGGTCACAACACCTAGCCCTCGGTTATCATGTGGGAACAAGACATGAAGCAAGTGGGAAGATGGATGGAAGTATAGACCAACAAAAAATTTAGAGATGATATTGCAGGAGAGCGGCAAGTAGAAGGCCGAAAATTCATGATGAAATAAGAGGTTATGAGATGGAGATAATCAAAGGAGTATCACTGCCCCCCAAGACAGGTACGAGACCCAAAGTGCTTGTATAGAGAGAAAACAAGGACATAAGCAAGAACTGGGGAATAAATTGCAACATAATGGCATGATTTTCCTTACTCGCCAATAGAGAGGGTCGGGCTCACCACCTCAGGCTAGAATTAGTAGGAGGTATAGGTACTTAGAAGCATGACCGTTATAAGAAGAAGAGCTGCAGACATGGCTACAAGAAGGGTTCATATAGAGGTGAAAGGTATAGTATTAAGAGAAGGTTAGTTAAGGAGAGATGCAGAGTGTGGAACCAGGAGAAAGGACTTAGTAGAGATTCAGATAGGTATAGGGGCATGGCACGATTGAAACACACTTGGAGAAAGAGAATTCTCCAGGGGAAGGAAATCTCGTAAATCTCGAGGCATCTGACGAGAACCAAACAAGATGTGAGAGATGCAACGAACACATTCCAGATGATGGTCTTGCAGAAAGGGAATGAAGCAGTGAATAAGTGGGAGGAAAAGATCAAGGAGGAGAAGAATGGTAAGGAATGTGGGGAGATTGCATAGGAGGTAGACTGGATAAAATATCTAGGGGATACCCGTCCTAGGGAGACCATCTATTACAAAACGATGGAGATGACATGGGTCACCAAAATTATGATAGGAAAGGTAAATTCAGATTGGGAGGAGGCACGCAAGGAAGACCACTGGGATATTAAACCCATGCTGGATGAAATTCATCATCGAATTAGTGGGTTAGAAACCATTGTCAAGATGTTAGTGGAGGTAGAGAGGAATCAACAAATTAATCAAGAGAGGCTCACTGCGCAGTTCCATCTATTCCTGAGATACATCCACCACCTATACATAACACCTATAGATGGCCAAGGAGGACCGACACAGATCCAAAGAACCAGAATAGTCTCCCCAAAGGAGGACATCAAAGGCCAAGCAGGTGGGGTGAGAGACCACTCCCAGTTGCTCTAGTGCTTTTTAGATTTCTAGCTATATTTTCTTTTGTCTATATCGACAGTCATGCATAGGAAGTAATGGGGTGTAATGTAGGAAGTGACAGTATTTGGTAGTCTCTTCCAAAGCCAGGAAAATATGCCTAGGGATTAGTTGTTCAGATAGTTAAATTTCTCTTTTTTGGTAATGTTTCTCATACTTTAAAAGGAAGGATGGGTCTGGTTTCCATTTTTGGCAGACCGGTCACCTCTAGGCAATTTATTAAGAACAAGCAGTAAGGGTCCCCTGTTTGGGTTTCCCTTTGGTAGACCAGGGCCCCATTTTGTATCATATTTACTACAGTAATATAGTGCTTTACTCTGATTTACAAAAAAAAAAAAGATCATAAGAAGAGGTTACTTATTTAGCCTGGAGAAAATTGACATATCTAAAGTAAATTGTAATGATTTTCTTCAACATAAGTTTTATATTCCTATTATCATCCTTTACTTTTTCTTTTATGTTTATAAGTTCAATCTTGTGTTATTTTTTGCTGAACTAAGCTTTGACTTTGCAGGTCTTCAGGATTTTTTTCGGTAAATATATTACCCCTACTTGCTTGGAATGCACTTCCTTTGTTCCACCTATTTCTGAAGTTAGGAAAAGAAGCAATGATGCAGATCAAATTGTAAACAAGCTAAATCAAGATTTTTCTAAACTTTTATCTTACTTTCATCTAATATGATTTAAATTCATTCTTTTTTAATCATTGTTGTAGCTGATATTTTTGAATTTTTGGTTTGAATAAAAGGGCCAATCAGCTTCAACTTTGCAAGACATAATTTGTTAAGATCCCAGCTTAATATGGACAAACATGCTTTTCTTATTTTCACTCTTTTGTTGAGATATGCGTTAATAAGTTGTCTTGCTGAAGTCTATTTTCAAAGTTGGATTTTCTTTGGATTTGCCTTTTCCTCTTTCATTTGCAATGATTGAAGTTTTTTGTTTATGATTGTTTTGATTTTGATTGGATTTTATGATATGGGGAATCTTTCCTATTCAACATCAGTTTCCTTACATGGGAAGATACTTTACTCTATCCTTTTAATGGGATTTCATTTATCAAAAGGTCATCTATATCAAGTTTTCACTTTCTTGTACATTAATCATTATCCATGGGGAACATTATGACTTGTTTCAAGTATTGTGAGCTTATCTTTAAAACATAAAGAATTTATGATATTCTTTACTTTGAATCCCTTGCATTCCCTCCACATATAAAATCTTATATTTTGGTAGATAAAGAGGATACTAGTGGGGTCAAAGTCAATTGGTATTGCACCCAATATTTTAAGTAAAATCCTCCTATACCACCCCTCTCTCTTCACTCAATTGCTAAAAGAAATTCTCCAAATATGTTTATCAAAAGGGTGGCATAAGAGAGTTGAAAGCGCATAGGTGTGAGAAATGTGTGTAAACCCACTGGGGTACC
>ML854881.1:16466-28631 GCA_009831015.1 Picea engelmannii | reverse complement strand
ATGCATGTGGTTCTTTCATGCTTGATTTCGGATTAAATGTTGCTAGAATTCGAGATCTATTCAGAAGCGAGTTTTTGGAGTAGCATGGTTAGCATGTGGGTAGCTACATTACAGATTGGCATCAAAGCTTCTAATTGAAACACCAGGATAGTATGGACCAGGTCTGTGGTTGAGATCGATTTATGACCATGAAATCATGAATATTAAGAGGAATGGCGTTGCAAAGTTCGCACAGAAGCTAGAACGTTAGAGATCCTTTGTAAGGGATCAAAGGATCATGACCATCCCTTTCAAATTCGGGAGCGATCGACACCATGGGATCAAGAGAGATCTAGATCGTTGGATCAAAGATCAGGTGAACAAGGGTTGATCAATGAAGGAGAAACAAGAGGTTGGGTAAGATTAAGTCCTATGCATCATATCTAGTTGGTCGATCATTAGTCATCGATCGAAGCTAAGAGAGAAGGGTAAGACTCTGCAACTTCGTCGCTTTGTTGATCTTGGAAGGAAAGAAAATCCTGAACTGTCGAAGGCCGGAGTCACCAAGTCCCATCAGTCACCTGATCTGATAGGAGGCATGGGGGAATATCTGTCGTCGATCATGGTCACTCGACGTTGACCGCTTTGGGATATTTCACTCCAGGATTTTTAAACTTTGTCAAATTGTTATAGCCGGGAGCCCCGGAGCATCGAAGTCCCAGAATTCCAGTCGACCGTTAGATCGAGGGAAGGACTTAGGGAGTGTTGTGGACTGTCGAATATAGCAATGGTAGAAGGGTAGTGAAGTTTAGGCTTCAAAAATTCTCCACTCTGGTGATTACTAAGTATGTTGCAAAGAAAAACCCCGAAGCGTCGGAGCCCTGAAGTGTTGAATTCACGAAGTGTAAAGTCGTGAGGTCATGTGAACCGTTGAATCTGGAGTTGTGATTGTGGATCTTCCATGTGGTTGATGACGTGTCTTATACCACATGGCAAGGGTGTTGTGTAGGGACACGTGTCACCCGGATTTGGTACCTTTTGGACCCTGATCTGTTTGTTTTTAGTGACACATGGCACGCATGTCATGGGTCCATGTCACCCTAGGTGACGTCAGCATGTTGTGTCAGCTTCGGAAGTATGTGACTTTGAGGGTTTCCAAGTTTCTATTAGTGGAAAGTGTCGAAGCTTGAAGTCGTGAAGGCACACATCCCATCGATATAGGTTTCCTTTGAGACCTTTCTCGACTGTCGGATCAAGTAGAGGGAGAGAAGGGTAAGCACTTCAAAGGATTGTCAATCAAGGGAAGTGGTAGACTCGGAAATGGAATTATCCCGGAGCGTCAAATTTCTGAAGTGTGTAAGGATCGATCATCTCAACACTTAATTAATTATCATTCTTTGATCTCGTAAAGCCTCCAGATGAGGCTGGGACTGTCCATTCAATGGGAGATTAAATCTAGAATGTCCATTTTTCCTAGTGGAATGATTGATGGGTTTGGCGAATCATAACTCCGAGGGAAAACAAAAGTAGACAAGGGAAAACAACCAAAGGCCGAAGTCCGAAGGACTTGGTCCCAGCACAGGTCCCATGCTAAGGTAAAAAGGGCTTGGAAGTAAACTAGCCCTCGGACTTGGTGTTCACACAAGCTTCTGTGTGGAAAAACATAGATTTGGGCACTAGAGGGTGATTAAGCCCACAATTTCGAGCAGTGGTCACTTGGACGTGGTTTGAAGGAAGCACCTTTGCAGATTTTGATTTCTGTATCAACTAAGGGGGATGAAAGTGGTTTTTCAAGGAGCCCTAAATTTTATCTCTGATATTGAATTGGAACAATATTTCAGTCATTGGAAAGTTTATTCAGAGGAGAATGACCTAGAATCGGACTATTTTGGATATCTGTTATAAGTGATATAATTTCCTTCATGAATTAAACAGAAAAGGTACCTATAAATTTAATTAACAATTTTGTATGATATGTATAATTCTAATCAGATGATTGCTTGCAAATTTTGGTAGGATTAGAGGTATAAATAGATCAATTCAAGTCTAGGATTAGAGCTTAGGGTTATGGAAGCATGACATAGCTTACAGGAGTTGGATGAGGCAATCAAGGGCTACAGAGAAAGTAATGAAAGGTGGAAAAAGAACTGAAGAATAATGGAACAAAGAACTCAAGAATAAAGATGTATACATGTTGAAGGGGATTGAGGTAAGAATTCCCTCAGTTAATTTTCAATATTAAAATTGATATGTAATGGCCAAAGGCCTAGAGTATGTAAGTGTTGTTGATGATAGAATGCATTTAGATAAAATGTTGGTTGCATACTATGTTATGATTGGTTATGGGATCATAACCGGATTAATTCAGGAGACATACTCCTTCTATAACAATGAATATCCATAGAGCTAGTCATGTGTGAGACCATAATATGGTTGGATATGGAAGGGCTATAGTGCTATGTGAGTGCTCAATGGTATCTACAGTATATCTGATGTTTCGACTACAACCTCCTTGCCGACACTGAAGAGCACTTGAGAATTACATTATTGGTGTTGTTTTTGGGTTGAAAAGGAAGGTATCCAAATAGTCAGGTAAGTAGTAGGAAGTGTGTGGATGATGTGCTGAGGCATTGGCCAGGCCTTCCAACTCATCGTGGTGGAATGGATGACATAGTTATGTGGTATTATGTAGTCAATGCATGGATGCATTGTATATATGTGGCCATGGGTATTGCCACATTGATTGTTATTTTATTTTAGCAATAAATTGGTGCATTATGAAAAGCTCGGGGTACTAAAAATAAGTAATGACAGATAGATGCATTATATTTAATATGAATACTAGTTGAAGGTGATTATATTGTTGTTATTACAATTTCAAGATCAGTTTTGGAACTATTAAAAGTGTTACAAGTACAGGAATCATTAAGTGCATTTGGGGTGAATGCATGTATATACTATATAACATAGAAATGATTGTGCTAACAGCTGAAATAATGTGAGTATTGCTAACTCATGAATTTGAAAACACTTCAGGAACTGTTAGATATTACAACAAGAAAGTTGCAGGTTAAAGTAGCTACATAATGAGAAATCACAGAAAATATTTGTTGGGGGAGATAGAGTGATATTTCTGGATAAAAGAAAGAAATTAGTGGTTGATAATACATGTGTATGTAAATATGAGATCATTCCAATTGATAGTTGGATCAATGGAAGTAAATTAATTGTAGTAGCAAACAATTTTGAGATCACTTGTTTCCATGAAAATATATATATATAGCTTGTACCTGAGATATTGAGAATGTGTTTGGCTGAGGAATGTTGAAATTGAAGGAAGAAAGGGTCTTGAATATGGCAGTGTTGCAAGTCCATAAAGAAGATCGRTGMCTATTGTTGCAAGAGACAAATTATTATGAGCAGAAGCTCATGTCTGGATGTTTTTCCTATATGAAACAGTTTTGGGAATTATAATTTAATAAATTACTGACAAATTGTTTTGGTTTACTGTAAATTAAGGAAATTACAGGCAGGATGGTCTTGAATATGGCAGGGATGTAAGCCCATGAGTAAGACTGATATATATAGCTGCAGAGCCAAACATTATGAGCAGAACACTCATGTTTGGAAAAAAAAAACTTTATTATATAAAACATGTTTGACATTTATGATTGAAATTATTATAACAATATCTCATGATGACTGTATTTTTATAATACAGATGAGATGTCAGCGATTGAAGTTGGAAGCTTGCGAAAAAGAACACCAGAAGGAAATCGAGCTCAATGATGAAGGCATGGAATGAAGAAAGTCCAGTGGACTTGTTGTAGCTAGAGTTCTTGAAGCCGCAACTCTGAAACTTCATGGGTGAGTGCATTAGAGCCCTAGAGAGAAGTGGAACAGCCTGAGGGACTGCATGGTAAATAAAGGGGTTCATTTCTTTGGGTTGTGCAGTGCTGAGAGGGAAGGAGAGCTTGTTGGTTGGAACTGCTGCTAGAAATACAAATTATGAAGATCATTACAAATGTTTTGGGTCAAAATACCTGTGTATACATGTTTAATTTTAGGCCAAAGTGCCTATGTATATAAGAGTTGGTTGGAATGACTGTGTGGATTAAGGCCAAAGAGCCTAGATTTGCAATGTTAATAACATTGAAATGGTGTTTTGCATTGAGGACAATGCCAAAATAAGGGGAGGGGGAATGTAACATCCCAGTTTTAACTCTTATGAACTATAATGTATTATGTAATTATGACTTAGGTTGGTGAACTGATATAAAGTCGAAAAGGAGCCAAAGTGCCTAGGATATGTAACATTTCATATACATTAATAAAATACACCGTTGGTTGTAAGACAGACAAGGACAAAAGAGATAAGGGGATATGATTCCAAGAGAGAGGGGCTTGAGGGGCTAAGTCTTTTTATTATTATATTATTTACCCATAATTGATTTTATGGAGAAAAGGTGTTACATGGGATTCTTGGGGGAGGCCATGTGGTTCTTGGTTCTTGTGATTACATAAACATTCCTTTGGGGTTGCTTTGGTTTGCTTCATTTCCCTGGTGTGCTTCTTCTCATCGGGTTCTTCTTCTTCTTCCCCTTCCTTCACTCGATCTGAATTCATGTGCTCTTGGTCTGAGCATGGATACGAGTGGTTTCATGAGGATGGCTTTGGGTGAAGTTTGGGGGTCGTTCTTCCCTTTTTGTTTGTCTTCTTCCCTTGGTTCATTTTGTTCCCTTGTTCTTCTTTCTTCTTCACTCACTATTGCTAGTTTGTATGCTCTTGGGCTGAGCATGGAAATGAATGGAAGGAAGAGGAGAGCCATTGATGAATGGTTGTAATAATTATTGATCATTCCAAAAGGGAATGGATGCATGTGTGCATAACCTTGATGGAAGTTTGGATAGAATTGTCCATAGTTGCGAGTCATGAGAGTCCCAACGGGGAGTTTCTTAACTAGAAGCACTGGAGCCTTGGAAGGAGATGGAAAAATTGATGGATTGCGTCGTAGAGAAGGGGGTCCATTCTCTTGGAGTTGTGTAGGCTGGGTAGAAGAGAGTTGGTGTACTTTAGATTGTTGTGAGTGTTGAAAGGCATGTGATAGCTTGAGTGTTGAGAGGCATGTTAGTTATGAGACTGATGGAAGTTCGGATAGAACTTTCCAAAGATGAGAATCCTTGGAGTTTCTAGTAGGGATATTTCCTAACCAGTAGCACTGGAGCCTTAGAGAGAAATGGAACAACCTCAGGGACTGCATGGCAAAGAAAGGTGTTCATTTCTTTGGGTTGTGCAGAATAAGGGGGAAAGAGAGCTGGAAGTTCAGATTTGCTATGTGGTTGGGAAACCTAAGAGCTAGTTAGCCAACTATTGTGTGTTTTTATATTTGGCCTAGGATTTGTCCTTGTGGATTCATATCCCTGGCTCAAGAGTGACCTGTTGTTGAGAGTAAATGAACAATAGTGTCTATGGTTGGGAGGAGCGTCCTTGGTCTGCATCCAGTTGGTGAATCTTCACTTGCAAGATAAGTGCTCTCTGAGTTTTATGTGTATTGTATATTCCGTTGTGTATTTAATTATCTCTGATATATGTATTTTCAATGTGCATGTTTGTCGAATTTTTTTTTGCATGGCACGTTGCTTACTTCTTTATTTTGTAACATGGATCTTGTTTAATGCATGTGGTTCTTTCATGCTTGATTTCGGATTAAATGTTGCTAGAATTGGATATCTGTTTAGAAGCGAGTTTTTGGAGTAGCATGCCCAGCCTGTGGGTGGTTGGGTACGTTACAATGAGGCACCCTTGATAATTTTTTCTATGATAAGAACATGTGAGGATAGATTTCCACTATTAAACATGATAAGGACTCTTTGAATACCAACTAATGTCCTACTAGAGTCCATGATATGCATATTTTTATGGATGTGCATGAATGCATTTATGAGTTAATTAAGAAAATAGGTTGGTTGGCATGTAGAGTCTGTTAGCACTCTGTAATTTTCCCAAGGCCGTGAGGCAGCCACAGAGGCAACATCAAAACCACTTTGAGTCTTGGATCTAGCCCTCCAAGACTCAGAGAGGGATCTCTCTGTCTGATATAGCTTTGTTTGAAGAAGTATTAGGCTAGTTATGAAGAACATGGGTTGGGGTTTTTAAATGTTTGATTTGGAACAGCAAGGAGATCCATTGGGAAAATGGGGTCTGCACTTTAAACAAGGTGATTCACTCTCAGATATGGGCAAGACTGTTACACAAGGCAAGGTAGCAGAAACATTGGATCGATTTAAGTTTTAATGGCATGTATGAGAGGAGAAATAGGTGAGGAAAAAAACAGGCACAAGAGAAGTTAAGAATTCCTGGACTAGCCTTTAGAAGATAAACATAAAGATCACCACAAGCTGAGAGGCAGAGTATCTGATAATAAATTATGCCCCTATTACTTTCCTTCTGGTAATAAGAAATGAAAACAAATTGTAAAGAAGACAGGAAACACATTAACAAAGAAGAAAAACACCACCAATATCTCTACACAAGAATCCTGTGAACAGCTTGCACATCTATGAATTGATCATCTAAAAGTTATAGAGAAGAAAAGGTTCTCTGGTCGTACATAACCCACAGTCCAGTCCAGGAACCTCACAGGTCGAACCTGTTTACATTAAAATCATATGAATAAATAGTATAGATCTCCTCATCAAGTTTCTAGAGTCGGTTCAACCGCCTCGTCCAAAAATAGCCACCACTCCCACAAAATTTGGAGTTTTCTGCCATGAAAAACGGACCGGTTTTCTGCGAAAAAGGGGTCCGAACAGACATGATTTTTCCTTCAATGATGACACCTGGGAGAAAACTGAAAGAGGTTATTGTATATGGGCATGTGATGGACAAAAACCTCCTTCGGTTTCTCCAAATTCGTCCCCATCTGGCCGTGACATCTCCTGCAAGATCGGGACTGAAACGGAAAATAGGAAATCTGAAAAAATAGGCCTCTAAGATGCCTTCGATTCTCTCTCCTCGTAGCTCCGTTAAAAAAAATGAGAGAGGTTTTTGTTCGTAAGCCCGTGCTGAGAAAAAACCTCTCTCTGATTTTTAAAATCCATCTCCCTTTTCTCAGAATCTCCTCCGGAAGAAGACATGGTAACACAGACAAAAATGGTAATTTTTGGGGAAAAGTGGTTTTTAGCGTGGTAAGCGGTATTCCGGACCCCNNGTAGATTTAGGTACTCACATATGGACCGTTCAGATATGCATTTACGATTCCGGACCCCCCCCTCGTTAAATTCTGGAAGGGGAGGGGGGCTCCGGAATTAATTTAGTGCGTTGATTAAATTTAGGGTATGGTGGATGGGGGGCGGGGTATATGAAAATGTGTGGGAGTTTAGGTGGGCAGGAGTGTGAAAGGATTAGTGGGGTGTGACGTAGGGAGGGGGATGGTGAGTGGGTTATGACGTAGGGGGATGGGGAGTGAGTGGAGGGTAATGGGTTATGACGTAGGGGGATGGGGATGAGTTATGACTTAGGATAGTTTAATATTTAGTTTTTTAATGTTTTACATGTTTTGTTTTTTATGTTTCATATGTTTTGTTTTTTGTCATTTTATTAATATTTTGTTTTATTAAAATGTTTATATAATATAATTTGTTTTATATTTTTGGTTTTGTTTATTTTTTTGTATTTTTAATTTGTTTTGTATTTTATTTAATGTTTTTTTTATATATATTTTTAATATTTTGTTTTATCAAATAGTTTTATTTAATTTTTAATGTTTTTGTTTTTTATTTTAATCTTAAGTAAACCAACTCTAACCTAACTATTATTATTAACCATTAATTAATTAAATAATTAATGGTTAATTTATTATTAATTAACCTAACCTTCTATTAGCTAATCTAGCTTATTAAACTAACTACACCTAGATTTTTTAACTTAATTAATAATTGATTAATTAATAATTAATTAATAATTAATCGATTATTAAACTAGTTGTTTATTAATCAATTTTAACCTATACTAACTTTATTTCTATTTTTGTTTATCCTGAGTCTGTTTGCTTATGGACAGGTGAAGGTGGCGGGATAATGGAAGATGACAAAAGACAAGGGGAAGGGGGCGCAATGTGTATGAAGGATGCAGCAGGGTGATGGAGAATTGAGCGACAAGAATGGAGGGAGGAAGTGGAATCACCTGAGCCAGGACTTCGTCATCACGAGAGAAATGCCAAATCAACAGTCGAAGAATCGATTCGCCTATAATTATAGGACCCCAACATAGGCTCCACCTGGGGATGGCAGCTTCGTTCAGGAGGTGTCAAGAAACGCAGACTTTCTGAGCATGCAGACCAGAGCTTTCTCCATTGGGCTGATCCCAAAATCTTATTCTGCAACTTTTACCTGTGTTGATCTTGCAACTGAAACCAAATGAAAATAAACACTGCTTGAAAAGAGATGCTCGGAATGCTGAGCTTATTCATTTTTCCTACCTACCCTATGCTACTGATCATTTTGTAAAATCAAATAATACAAAAATGCCAATGAAGCCAATCAAGTAGCTTCTGAGACCAGTGGATTGTTTGACTGCTCGTTAGCACAGTGAGAAGTGCAGCTTGACTTTTTTCCCGTAGACTCAAAACTGCAAAGTGTAAAAGCCACTGCTGAAAGCATGATTGATTTTTACAACAGAGACCCCGAAAATCTTGAAAAACAAAAGTAATGTCAGAGAAATATTGAGCCTCTACAGTGAAAAAAATCTCCATATAGATAGCTACAGGATCAATATAGGTTTGGCCCATCTTATGATTTTCAACTTCAAACAACTCAGCCTCAAGACTCGATTTTTTAGCTATGCATTCTGTGTCTTTCAACTCTTCCTCATATGACTGTGGATGCTCTGATGGTTCCTGAAATGATGCCTCTGCTGCAAAAGACAAAGAATTTGATTGCCTGATCATTTCAATATCATAACAGCGTTTTATTTCATGCCTGGAGAATGAAGAATGATTTTGGCCGCACAGGCCATCCAACTGATCAGCTATTGGATCCTGAAAGGACTGACAAGACTGTTGCATTGACTCAAATGAAATTTCCTGCTTTTTTCTGTATTCATCCTTCAACACTTGTCCAAGAGTCTTCTTCAAAACTTGAAATGATTTAAAGCACAATGGCACAGAGTTATTTTGGATTAAATCATAATTTGTCTCAGGCTCTAATCTTTCATCAAGAATTTGAAAATTGAAGGAGGGCAAGTGTTGCGATTCTGGGTTTAAAACAACCTCCATATCCTTAATGGTATCATCAATTGATTGGTCAGAGGAATTTTTGTCTTCACTATTTACAACTGACCTAGAGTTTCTTTTCAGAAATTGAAAAGATGAGCAACATAAGGACAAAGTGTCTTCACTTACTCTGACATTTTCTGCACATTCCTCATTGTTGTCATGACTGTTGTGCAAGGGCTGATTGTCGCATCTGAACGGTAAATGATCTTCTTCCCACCAATGACATGCTGCTAGTTTATCTAAACATACAACCTATGTTTCAGCTTCATGATCATCATCATACTGATCCCACTTGGGTGGACAATCCAAGTAAGGAATGTGTCAAACATGCACATCATATCAGCTGGTTGTTCCTCTACAAGTTGAGATGGAGCTTCATCTTTAACTGTGTTGTGAATTGAATACATGAACGAATCATTATTCAAACCATGGTATCAAGGGTGTGCAGCAACATGATTGGGAACTATGACACTTTCTTTCTCTGAAATCAAGGGACCGTGATGTCTTTGGACAGCAATCTTCTCTTTAATGTTAATCTTCTGCATCAGCTTTTCCATGGCACTGGCCAAAATCTCCAGTTTAACTTCTGATGACTTCAACTGCTCCATTTCTTTATTCTTTAACTTTGACCTCTTGATCAGCAAGTTGGTCTCCACATCAACTGCAATGTTTTGCATTTCTTCAAGGCTTGCAGTGTTCATTTCTCTTAACTGAAATGTCATCTCAGGATCGAAGGCATCTGGGTAATGCAAGTGAGTTGACCCTGGGGGTGGCCTTATATCAGTAGGTATGGCATGATATACTTTATTGTATCTGGCTGAAAACTGATGTACTGTCTCCCCTGGCTTTCTTTTCAAATGCTCATACTCTTCTAGGATGAGGAAAACATTTCCCCTGACCACCCACCTATCCAGGAACACTTGCATGAACTGATGAAAATTTCTGATGCTTGCAGCTGGAAGATTTCTAAACCAATTTTTAACTTTACCTTGCAAAGACAGGGCAAGCATCCTGATACAGACATCATCATCTTCAACCTCATAAAGGTCAAGGAAATCCTCAAGGTTTTGAATATGCTTTTCAGCATTGATCTTCTCATTTTCTCCATCAAACCTAGGCAGATTATTAATGTAATTGACAGGGAGGTCATGGAGAATAGGAGGGAAATCTAGAGGCTTGTATCTGTCTGGGATTTTTGCAAGCACAGGAGATGAAGCAAGGGGCTTACAAACATCCAGAGGTTCAGCAGGAGTAGGAGAAAAAGCAGGAGGCTTATGTCTCACTAGGGTTTCTACAGGTGCATCTGGGATGTGCACAGGTGTATGAGCATGTACATAATCTACAGTTGTGGGTATGATCTTTTGAGACTCATCGATTGACTGATGGTCAAAATACTCTTAAACAATATACTTCTGACCAGGCTTAGAAAAAGACAAGACATGATTGCAGATAAAACCAAATATGTCTTGAATGCAATTTGAGCTTGAGTACCTGGTCTTTCTAGGCTGTTTGGCCATGTTTTAGGTTCTTCCTCCAGTGGAGTCTTCGAGTTGGCACTGTCTGGAGCTGTTTGGAGTCGCTAGGTGAACGATCTCAGCCTTCTTGTGTCTGGTCATTGTCCACCATCAGTGATCAGAGCTGGAGCTTTGAAGTGTACTACTGGGAAAAGGTTCCCCAGTGGAGTCGCCATTCTGTTAGCACTCTGTAATTTGCCCAAGGCTGTGAGGCAGCCACAGAGGCAACATCAAAACCACTTCGATTCTTGGATCTAGCCCTTCAAGACTCAGAGAGGGATCTCTCTATCTGATATAGCTTTGTTTGAAGAAGTATTAGGCTAGTTATGAAGAACATGGGTTGGGGTTTTTAAATGTTTGATTTGGAACAGCAAGGAGATCCATTGGGCAAATGGGGTCTGCACTTTAAACAAGGTGATTCACTCTCAGATCTGGGCAAGAATGTTACACAAGGCAAGGTAGCAGAAACATTGGATCGATTTAAGTTTTAATGGCGTGGATGAGAGGAGAAATAGGTGAGGAAAAAACCAGGCACATGAGCAGTTAAGAATTCATGGACTAGCCTTTAGAAGATAAACATAAAGATCACCACAAGCTGAGAGGCAGAGTATCTGATAATAAATTCTTCCCCTATTACTTTTCTTCTGGTAATAAGAAATGAAAAAAAATTGTAAAGAAGACAGGAAACACATTAACAAAGAAGAAAAACACCACCAATATCTCTACACAAGAATCCTGTGAACAGCTTGCACATCTATGAATTGATCATCTAAAAGTTACAGAGAAGAAAAGGTTCTCTGGTCGTACATAACCCACAGTCCAGTCCAGGAACCTCACAGGTCGAACCTGTTTACATTAAAATCATATGAATAAATAGTATAGATCTCCTCATCAAGTTCCGAGATTCGGTTCAACCGCCTCGGCCAAAAATAGCCACCACTCCCACAAAATTTGGAGTTTTCTGCCATGAAAAACGGACCGGTTTTCTGTGAAAAAGGGGTCCGAATAGACATGATTTTTCCTTCAATGATGACACCTGGGAGAAAAATGAAAGAGTTTATTTTATATGGGCATGTGCTGGACAAAAACCTCCTTCGGTTTCTCTAAATTCGTCCCCAGCTGGCCGTGACAGCTCCTGCAAGATCGGGACTGAAAAGGAAAATAGGAAATCTGAAAAAATAGGCCTCGAAGATGCCTTCGATTATCTCTCCTCGTAGCTCCGTTGAAAAACCTGAGAGAGGTTTTTTTTTTCAGCCCGTGCTGAGAAAAAACCTCTCTTGGATTTTTAAAATCCGTCTCCGTTTTCTCAGAATATCCTCCGGAAGAAGACATGGTAACACAGACAAAAATGGTAATTTTTGGGGAAAAGTGGTTTTTAGCATGGTAAGCGGTATTCCG